>KE524889.1:22625-37304 GCA_000441895.2 Anopheles sinensis | reverse complement strand
CGTTTTACAAGTCACGTAGTAAACCAAGCAGTTTACGTAGAATATCAAACAATGATAGCCTACTGCAATGCTTTGGATGTTGGATCGTCAAACCTCCAAGTTGGAACACCAAACGGGTCAAGTAGAAAAATCGTCCCTAAGTAGGATCTACCGCAATGGTAGCTGATGCATGGATATTAATTGTAGAGTCGAGCAATCGAAGCGTGCTGGTAAAAATAGGGGAAAATCGCTTTTTGATCGAAAAACATACTTCTGCGAGGATTGCTGTGACACGCGCTCGTTTCCCGATGCGAAAAACCGATCATAGCCTACCTTATCCTGCACCCCTCAATTGCTCGACTCCATGGATCGCCTCATTGTCGATTGCAGCGTATTACCACGCTGCGAAATCGTGCAGTTGATTACACGCGACCAACTGAATGATTTCGAAGACAAACTCGGCAGGGAAACTGCGTCTGCCGATGAAATAGTCGAACAGTTAAAAAGGGCAACAGCGCACTGTGATGCGAAAACTCGCATCGTACGTGTGCTGGATGCACTCTTTAGCCGTCCGCTTTTCGCAGAGTGCAGCTGGACGGGGGTTAGCAAGAACTCGGAAAAAATACCATTTTGCTCGCTGAGGAACGTTCTCCTTTTGTTGCGACGAGTGGTTGGTGTATCGGACGGTATGGCCCCAGCAGAAGTGGTAGAGTCGGTTGTGCGATCCCGGTTGTACCATGCTACCGAAAGGCTCACATTCAAGCCGGGTCGCAAAGCCTACTGCAAGTTGAAGAAGCAGGCTACCAAAACTACGAGTAAGTATGCTAATTATTGTACGATGCCCAGTAACTTTACACGTTTCATGAAATAGATATTTTATGATAACTTTTCTCCAGATTCCACAGGAAACAACGGACCACCAATTGCTCCATCTCAAAGCGGTCGATGATGCTGACACAAAGTATTGTTCAAGTGAGTTTTCTGAGTGTGTAATGGCAAAATTACCAAGAAAATAAATTGAATCATCATTGGTTACTTTTTAGGACAATGGCTGTCAAAAATTAGAACATCAGCGATGGCGCACCCTTTAAGAACAGGCATGACCAAAGAAGATCGTTACGCCATTGAAGCAGAAGAAAATAGCAGAAGAAACTATCCCGAGCCGATAAAACATTAGAAAAATACGGTTCGTAATAAGTGAATTATCCATACGGTATTGATCTAACTTTTAACTGTTTTACTCATTTCACATTATGTTTGACAGCTTCCGATTGCCATCACGGAAATTACTAGTATCTTCAAAGCAGAAAAAACAACATGATCTCGACCACCAAACACTTTCCGATAGTTCGCTGCATAGAATGGTAGAACGGTACAAAAACAAAACAAACGTATGATAAAGTCGTGCGGCCGACGGCGAACATAACAGACACGCATACATTGGGTGTTCTACATTCTTCGCTTTCGTGTAAAATTTGAATCGGTGATACCGCTTCCCATATGATTTCCATGCAGAGTCCCTGCCAGTATGCAATTTTTACGCGTGCCTGGCACTGAATCGAATCGGTAACATCGTTTCCCATCGTTTTCCCATCCGGTATTTTAGAACGCCTGTGGTATGAGTGGGACAGCAAATGTGTGAGGTGTGTGAGATGTGCTGCGTCTCTGTCCGATCCACGGGAGAGGCGAGACCGGTTCGCGTGGTTAAACGGTTGGTGTTTCTGGGGTGTTGTTCGTCAGTGTCAGTGTCGATGTTTGGTTTTTTTCCGTCGTTGGTGGCACGCGCCTATGTGTGTTTCGGTTGCGGAATGTGTTCTGATCGATTTTCTGGAGCTTGGTTTCGCTACGGAATTGAGGTACGTTATTTTTCTGTCAAATTTTTACTTACGTCTGTCGTTGCTTAGGTTTAGGGTAGCCACATGTTTTGAACTCATTTGTTGGTGATCGCTGAAACTGAAAGTAAGTGGAATAGCACGCTACGCCATGTGTGCTGTCGGAACGAACATGTTTTGAACTCATTTGTTGGTGATCGCTGAAACTGAAAGTAAGTGGAATAGCACGCTACGCCATGTGTGCTGTCGGAACGAACTAGGCTTAAGTCCAAATATGTATAGGGCATTTGTGGTTTATTTCAGGATGGAAAAATATTCGTTGGGATGGCTGCAGCAGCAATATCCGCAATTCACCGTAACCGCCGTCGATCAGCCCGCTCCACCCCAGCAAGCGACGGTTGAACTCGAAAGAACCGATTTATTTGCCGCGGCACAGTATTTGCAGCAGAATCCGGAAGTTACCATCACCGCCGTCGATCAGCACGCTCCACCCGAAGCAAGCACCGTTTCATCTGCCGCGGCAGGATTGGACCTAGCGAGGCTCGAGGCCCAATCTTGGCCACCCACTCCGCCTTCCAGCCCACCAGTTTCCAGTCTGCAGTGTCTTAGCCCAGCAACAAACACTGCGAGCTCCGGTCTGTACAATGCCGATCTCGCCCGTCAATTGGCACGGATGGACGAGAAGCTGGACAGATTGAGGCACGAACATGGGGTGACAAGCGTGATGTTGGAAATGTCTGTCGAACGCCTCATGATCGACCGCAGTGTTTGTTCGCACTTCGAATTCGTGCATTTGGAAACAAGGGAGAAAATGCGCGAATTCGAAGAAAAGCTGGGCCAAGACACTGCGTACGCCGACGCCATGGTTGATCAGCTGAAGGGGGCAAATTTTCGCGGAATGCACCTGGATTGGGCAGAGCAAACATAGAGCAAAAGTGGCATTTTCCCAATTAAAAAACGTACTTGCTTTGTTACGGCGGGTGGTCGGCGTATCGGCGGAGGTTGTGCGCTGCCGGTTGAAAAATGCAAAAAAAAGGTTGTCATACAATCCGGGCCGTAAAGCCTACTGTAAAAAGCTTAGAAATAATTCATAGAATGATAATTCATAATTTAAAAATCTTACAGCTCCCGGTACTAACCATCGCCGATAGAAGCAGCAGCACCACGCAGCTTCACCCCGTTCCAGAGCATCGCAGGAAGCATCACCAGTCGAGACAGGGGCCGGAGCAGCCAGACGAGACCAACCGTAGCCCTCTGACGGCGGCGGAGGAAGCGGTGGTGGTCACCGAGGCCAAAAAAAGGGGTGGTGGTTTATTTCCGTTGGGTGCAACGTATGGACCGGTGCGTCGCATTAGGGTTTCTATGAGATGCTTTATCTGATCGAGTTCCGACTGTCCATTTGAAATTTGCTCCAAACAAAGGTGGCCATGTCTCAGCGAACGTTTCAACGGTTGTGCTGCGTTCTCAAATGGGTAGGTCGATATCGTTTCCAGTGGACCAAACCTTTCGACGTTTTCGTAAACATGTAGCAACAAATTGTGCAGGTTACTGGAAATGTATGCTGGCCCATAAAACTCGGCATACCGTTCAACAAACTTTTGAAGCATGCCACCTGCTATTTGCCAATGTCGTTTGGAAACTTCCGTCGACAAAAGGGTGATAGCACAAGCATACAACGGGAAATGCTTGTATTGCTCTAACGGATCTGATCTGATGATCTGGATATCCGTTATTACAAAAATCTGCATGTGTCCTTGCTGGTCCCTTCTCTATAGGGTATGCTGCAGTGACATGTAGTTTAAAACAAGTACACTTACATTTCAAAGCTGTTCTGGCCTCGGTGTCAGCTACAACAACCCGGATCTTCACCTTTACATCCTGTCCGTTCAGCTTGATTCTTTCTTCGATCAGCTAGTTGGCTTGTTCTACTTCCTTTAGTATGGCCATCACACGAAAGCACTCCCTGGCTTCCATGTGGTCGAACATCGCGTATTTATCATGCGAGTCATCCTCACTATCCACGTTCGATAAAAGTTGGCTGTCCAGAACTGGCGTTGTGTCATCACCATCAATTATAACAACCGAAGATGATGATGAAGACGAATCCAGATCTTCTGGATGGTGCTCTTCATGCTCACGTTCCGGTATGATTACCCTTACTCATTTGGCCAAGGCACCGTTAGCACGCTTTTGATCAAAAAATGATCTTTTATCTGCCAGTATTCACGTTACTTTTTGCAGGCACGGTTAAAATCACAAAAATATTCTTTGCAAGTGACCTTGAGTTAATTTTTGCTCGGTATATATACGCGGTTTGTTCCGAAGGTAATTTCGCTATGGCAGAAAAATTTCACGAGAGTACCAGGTACGAATGAAAATTGGGATATCGATTACCCGTTGCGTACAAATATTATAAAATTTAGGTAAATACAGGTAAATTAGATAGTTCGGAGCAGGTACATGGGGTTAACGCTATGATAAAAAACGAAAATGTTACCTTGGAGGTAAACTATATTGCAGATTGACTAATACCTGCAACTTCAATATAATTCTTATACATACAGGTTAAACTATCAGATACAATAGGCGTGACAGAAAATGAAGTAGAATATAATATTTAAATATAATATTTAAAGACCTTTGGTAGGTAGCATTGTGAAGTGGGCACTTTTCGTTGTCACTGTTTTTTTTTTAATATATATTTTTATAACTTTTTTCTTAAAATTAAAATGTGCTTTTTTTAGCGATTTCATGAGTGAATCTCATAAAGAATATGTTAAACAAGATACAAAAAATAATTTCTGTGAATTATCTGCGATGAAGAAAAAAAATATTGAGCGAAAATCAAATAAAATCGAAGTGGGCACTTTTCCCTGCCGGTCACTGTATCGTTTTTCTGTTATCACTGCATGCCTGATGATAATAGCTACTGCCCGGCCTGCAAGGGTAACTCAAAAATCGGGTGTCACGCTACGTTTTACCCGTTTCCGCCCATTTCACCCCCGCAATGGTCCTGACTTTTGAATCGATGTGCAACATCTTCGATACATCGAGCATGCCCTCCTTCGATCAAATTTTTTTTCGTCTCGCTCTTTGCGTCTTCAAATATTTTTCAGCTAGCCGTGGTGTGTATATACACATCGTAGTGCTCATCGTGTTTGAATGTGTGTTGTGTAGAAGATTTGACAGGCTTGCTTGGTGAGTAGGTGTTTAGTTTTCATTACAGTTTGGTGTTCCAAGTGTTTGGTGTGTAATAAACTGATCTTATTTTTTGTAGACTGCAAATCAAAGATGGACAGCAGTCGCCGCGAAATAAATAACCTTTCCCGTCAGTTGACGAGGGAAGTGGCACAGGCAGCGCAAGCCGAATGGGAAGCAGGAAATTTCGCGCATCAAATAACCCTACCTCCTGGTGTTTCAACATTTAGATGGCCACTTGCTAAGTATGATGATTATTGTTTAATCCAGTGAATTATTAAAAAGTGAAGTGAAAGTAATTTAGTGCATGAAGAGGCGGATCTACACATGAGCGGACTGAGCGGGCGCGGGGGCCCAGAACTTAGCACTTTGTTGACGGGCGCTTGTTCCCCAAAAGTTAGTGCCGTTCGCCGAAGTCAGTCGTGGCTACGTTTGCATACGTGGGTGCGCCACGAATATGTGCGTCTGCCCGTCACCAACGTACAGTGAAAAGGCTATAAACGAAGTGACCCGTCAACAAAGATTTAGGGTTGCCAACGGGCATTCGGATGCATAGCGAAACTATATCGTGAATTTTTTAAAGTTATTAAAAAAACAAATAATAATATTACATTGTTGCATACATGTCTAAATTTTACATTGGTCTTTCGGAGAGTCCCGATTAGCCCACCGCTTGAAGCCCCGGATTGGATAGATCCGCCTCTCCGCCAGCAAAATATGCTGGTTTCATATTCGGCCGTTAGTGTAAATAACGTTAGTTTGGTACAGATGTATGGTACAGATGAAAATTTATTGAAAGGGTTTGATAAATTATAATTTTCTTATGTTTCTCTGTTCTAGATGATGGTTCTTCTATGCCAACGTTTGGATCTGTTGGGGGAGCACCGAATAATGTTGGTAATGTAAGTGGTGGTGATGGTAATTTAGTTAGCAATATTAGTAATGTTGGAGCTAGCGTAGGGAATAGCGTTAGTGTAAATAATATTCAAATAGGGGTCGGTAGGAACCATGAAGCTGTGAGTGATGATCGCGTATTTGATGGTGCCGAGGACACCACATCGATAGGTTGGGATAGAAAATATTACTTCCTCAATAACTTCGATAGTTTTGAGGGGGCCTTGAGACATTTTCTTATTGTAAGCTGCCTATCACGCGATCTCGCCAGTTTACTCCCGGTGATCCTGGTGAAGTTTCTGAATTTGAAGCTTCCGCGAGATTCGCGAACGTTCCTCAAAACTCCCACCAACATCGGATCACAACTATCGCCGGTATCAAGGGAGCTTGAGCTTGATACCAAGGGGTTGAGACGGTTCTAAGGAATTATTTTAAAAATATCGAACCTGAAGAGGCACATTTTTCGATTCAAGTGTCGATCGACGGGCTTACCCTTTTTAAGAGCTCGGCTACACAGTTTTGGCCAGTGCCCAGGAAGAATTGCCAGACGATCCGGTTATGCCCTTAGCTATATTTTGCGGGCAAAAAAAACCGGAGAGTGTCGAACAATTTTTACGGCCGTTTGTTCAGGAGATGCACAACCTAATCGAAAGAGGCTTGAAATTTGGCAATAAATTGGTAAATTTTTCAGTTAGTGCCTTTATTGCCGATTCACCAGCACGGTCATTTATAAAGTCGGTGATGGGACTTTCTGCTTATCATGGTTGCACAAAGTGTACCGTCCTAGGAGTACACATTAAACCGGAAAACAAAGTTATCTTTGACACTGTGCGTGCCGAATTGCGTACGGATGCTGGCTTTCGGGTTAGCGAAGATAAGCACCACCATAAAGGAATTCGGACACCACTTGAAGACATACAAAATTTAAACATGATAGTCAATTTTCCAACTAGCGACCGTCTCCATCTGATTGATCTGGGAGTTAGCCGCAAAATACTCAAAGGATTGCTGGACAATACCTTTGAGCGTTTTGGACGGTGGTCCTCCCAGCAGAAGGAACGTGTGTCTTCGTATATTTCGAAGACAATGCTCCCTTCTGAGGTGAACCGACCATTTCGGTCCCTCGATAATGTCCCACTTTGGAAAGGAACCGAGTATCGGTCCTTTCTCCATTACATTAGCATTGTGGTGTACAATGATTTCATGTATGTGGGATGCATTTAAACATTACTTGCTCTATTTTAGCGCTGTGACGATATTTTCATCATCTGCACCCAGATGCTTTGGCCATTGGCGGGTAGACTCCTTGATAAATTTGTCAAGGAGTTTAAGATGCATTATGGTCGATCCCACTTGACAAGCAATGTCCACAATCTTCATCACGTGCATGGAGACGTACCGCTTGATAATTTTTCAGCATATTGTTTTGAGAACCATTTACAACATCTCAAACGATGTGTAAAATCGGGCACGAAATGTTTGGAGCAAGTGGCAGTTCAAACGCATTTATTTGCATCCATTCATACTGCCGCTTGCCAGCTACCAAAATTTCCCATATTGCAGGAGAAGGGTGCTGGGGTGCACGTAACAGCCGATTTCGTCCTTTTTCCAAATGGAAAAGATCAATGGTTTTGAGCGGATCTCATGGCAGAGTTAAATTTTTGGAAGCGAAGCAAAGTACTACGCGGTCCGTATATTTGATTGGAAACCGGTACATTGCGTCGACGGAGATGTTTTAAATCAACGAGGTGGACGATGAAGGCCCCATACAATTATCGTCCACGTCATAGGCATTTACAAAGTGCATAAAGACACTCCATCAAGGCGGGTGGTAGTACCTATTTTAGCTGTACTTTGTAAGTTAGTTTATGTACCCTTACCTTCTTGCTCCCTTTCCCGTTACCCTGTCGATCAAGAACTTTAACCTTCCGATTTCTTTGCCTTCTTTCCTTTTCTTCATACTTTCCTTCCTAACTAACATACTAACCCTCTGATTTTTGTTACTTTTTATTTTTGCTACCACCTTTGTACTGGTTATTCGATGCCCGTATCGTGGGACGACCGCTTTTGCCGCTTTGATGCCCTCTTCAAATTCATGATGGTCTGTTTGGCCCATTAAAACTCAATGTTTAATAACATTGAGCATTTTGATTATTTTGATAACGCATGGACATCATAAAATATTTTTAAAATGATGTTTTTAATTTTCATCATCTATTTATTTATCACTTTTTTGGGCCAATATATTTTGGTCGAAATTAACATTCACTTTGCCCTAATGTATAGGGAGCTGTCAAATGACAGCTCGCAGTATTGAACCCAAAAAAAACAAAACGTTTGTGTCCGCAGTGTACGGAGTGCAATTTAGTTAAGTTATTTCATGTTTTAATTGAATTTGCAAACCATAGCAATTCCTATTAGAGAAGTGTTGATAGTTATTTTGTCTTTTCAGCAAAAAGTGTTGTCCTGCCGCTTTCTCTGCACGGTTGCTGCAGATTGGACAAAGACGGACGAAGCAGCTATTACTAATGGATTGGCCAATGAAACGGATGGCCGAAGATGTTTGTACGAGTGGAAAAGGTGAATATTTGCATCATCAATATCGGTGAAAAGGTCATTGATAAATACATTTTCATATCACATCGTAACAGATTTTTTGTTACGAACAGAGAACAGAACACACCAGTGAATAGCAGTGCTGAAGCCGGTCATCCAACGCTGTACTGCTGCCGATCATCGCTGTGCTGCTTTTGTTTTTATTTACAGTGCGCGAAGTGATTTAATGTGAATTTACATGTTAATAATAAATGAAGAGTAAATAATTTGCAATCAAAAATTTATTCACGGCTGCATTTGATGACACACACACACCACTACGCTAGGGATACCGCCGCCTGACACGCACACACATGCAAAATCCGAGCTGTTCACGCACACACTCTCAAAATGGCAACTCAAAGTGGCTTAGAATTTTGGCTCTCTAAGCGGGTCAGTACCAGATTCTAAGCGGGTAGTGTGACGTCGCGTCTGAAGCTTTTGACCCGACGTCACGCCATTCTTGACGGCCGGGTGCATACGGTACTGCAATGGCGTCAACTGCTTCTCTGCTGCTGCCGTTTCTGCTCCTGGCGTTGCTTCTGCTGCTGTTGTTCTTGCTGCTGTTGTTCCTGCTGCTGTTGCTGTAGTTTATACCTTTCCGTAGCTCACACAATTGTTTATTTCATCACTCGATAATTATCGGCAACTCAGTTCAACATAACTATTCATCACGAATGTCCACTTTTTTCAGTTCACTGCCACTACTATCTTCATTCAACAGTTTGTCTCCTTTCTTTCTTCAACACATGCCATAAATCAGTAGGTGATAAATTATCATCAATTAAATCAAACTCCATCAATACGTAAATTAAAGTGAATAATATTTTTATTGTGTTTCAACTGGTTGAGGATAAAAATATCCTATAGTGAATGTGCCCATATGTTGTGCAATACATCTGTGCTGTGCGGTGCGGCAAGCGAATGAACGATCCGTATGGTCAGGATTTTTTTTCCCTAGATAATAGTGCCTATTTTGTATGTCAAACGGAAATGTCTCTAACAAGGTCTGTCGAAGCAAACGGAAACGAAATCGGTATTATGAAAGGTTTTTAGAGTTCGTTAAGTTAATTCTTCGTTAACTCGCGACAGTACCGGTCTGACAGTTCGTATTTTCAAAACAAAGCCCATGTAAACCAAGTGAAATTTAGTAAAAGCAGAAGCAGTAAGCTGATCTTCTTGTGATTTCTGTGCAAGTGAGAGCTATAAGAAAACCTCATAAAGATGATTTTCTCCAACTACGTGCACGATAGTAGCAGTGATGAAGAAAATACGGGAAATCTGACAAAAGAGCAATGGCTGCTTCGAAGTATGTTCGATCCTTTATATGTCACCAGCCAAGCGTGAGATTAGTCTTTGAATCTAATGTGCTATGTATTTAGTGTAATAAAACGTCTATCTACACGTTCTTTGCAGCTTCAACAAAAGTAAAACAACAAAAGAGTAAGAGTGCCAACAGACGTCAACGGTGACATAGTCGGTCACCATAGTCACCATAGTCGGCCATCACGTTGACTTCCAGCCATTGGTATCCACATCATTCTGGCCTCATCGTTCGTCGGCGGGGACCGATATATGCGCGCCCAGTACCAGGACGCGATGGCAATTGTGCGGACGTATGGGAAACCGGATCTGTTCATCACGATTACCTGCAATCCTCGATGGCCCGAGATCGCGCAACATCTGCTTGGTGGGCAGAAAGCCCCTGATCGGCCCGACCTGTCAGCGCGCGTTTTTCGGCTGAAACTGCGAACAATCCTGCAGGATCTATCCGATGGCGTGATGGGCGTGCAAGCTGCGCGCATTCACGGCATCGAGTTTCAGAAACGTGGGCTACCGCACGCCCACATTCTCATGATCCTCGCCAATGCGGACAAACCGACCAGGCCGGCAGACTACGATCGATTGGTTTCGGCAGAGCTTCCCGATCCGGTCACTCAGCCACTGCTGTACCAGAAGGTGACAACCTCCATGCTTCACGGACCATGTGGCTCAGCGAACAGGACAGCGTCTGCACGAAGCGCTACCGGCGTCCTTACTGCGAGGACACGCATCGCTTGGACAAAGGTACCCGATGTACCGGCGGCGGGCGAGTGCAGGCAGCGTGACACGGGGCAGTCACACCTTCGACAGTCGGCATTAGGTACCGTACAACCCATGGCTCTGCCACAAGTACGACTGCCACATTAACGTCGAGGTGTGCGTCGAGGTAGCGTAAAACATTTGTATGAATATGTTTACAAAGGGCACAATCGTCTAGCCGTCACGCTGGACGAGAAGCATCGAAGAGATCAAGCAGTATCTCGATGCACGGTACATCTCCGCCGCCGAGAGACAGCAAAACGTGATTTTCCGGACGGATGCGTCGATCGAGAGTGCTGTCGCACGATCCCGCCACACTATGATGACGCGCTTTTTCAGCTTGTGGAGCATGACGAGTTTGCGAGCAATCTCAAATATCCGGAGGTCGCCGCTCATAACTGTTGTGCTACACCAGAACGAGCGCCAACGGCACAATCGATCTGGTGCGCACTGAATTTGTCGCGTGAGACAGGACAGCACCGTCATTGGCCGTGTGACGTCCTGCTCACCACGGTATCTCGAGATGTACAGCTTGCGCTTGCTTCTGTGCTACCGACGTGGACCCACGTTCCTTCGACCAGCTGCCCACCGTGCACGGCGCAAGATGCCCTACGTTTCAGGAGGCCGCCGTCCGGGAATGGCTACTATTCGACGATGGTGAATGGGACCGTGCCCTGGGTGAAGCGATCAGTTTCCGGATGCCCCGGCAGCTACATCAGGTCTTCGCTATCGTGCTGAGCGAAGGATTCCTGAAGGAGCCGCGTCCTCTGTGGGACAAGTATGTGGAACATTTCACGGAGGACTATCGACACCGCGATCGGGCGCGTTACACCGAGGCCGAGTCGGAGCTGAACTGTGTGACCAGGCAGTTGGACGCGACCTCCGTGACATCGACCACTACCTGCGCGGAACCAAAAAGGATCTGGCAAAGTTCCCGACGATGCCACAGCTGGCCGACTATCCAGTCCCCTAGGACCACGAGGCTGTAAACGCGCTTCTCGAAGCCGAGCGATCGTACGATCAGCAAACTTTGCACAATACGCTCGCGACTGTGCCGCTCCTGAACAAAGATCAACGTACCGTGTACGATATCATCACTGCTTGCGTGGAGGCGTGGCGTTTTCCAGATCAGCACCAGGAGCGGCAGTAACAGCACACGGAACAGGAACGTTCGCGTGTTTACTTTCTAAATGGTCCCGGAGGCACTGGCTAATCTTTTCTCCTCGAAGCTGTTCTGGCGAACACACGGCAACGGGGGAAGATTGCCATTGTCGTCGCATCGTGCGGTATTGCTGCACTGCTTCTCACCGGTGGAAAAACGGCACACTGTACTTTCAAGCTGCCATTGATCTGCACGAAACCAGTATGTGTAATGTTGCCGCCGAATCGAAGCTTGCCGAACTGCTTCGACAAACAACGCTTATCATGTGGGACGAGGCTTCCATGAGCAGTCGACACGCTCTGGAGACGGTGGACAGGTTACTGCGAAACCTCACCGCCCAGCCCGAGGCGGGTATTGGGTGGCAAAGTATTGCTCCTCAGCGGCGACTTTCGCCAAATATTGCCAGTCATTCCGAAAGGCACCGATGCCCAAATCATCGCCGAGTGCATTTGATCCAGCACCCTCTGGCTGCTGTTCCACGCTGCGCCTCACCACGAACATACGCGTCCAGATGGCACCGAGCATTGGTCAGGCTGCCGAGTGCTGCGTGAGTTTGCCGATTTTCGTCTCCGCATCGGCCAAGGGCGCCACCATACAGCCGCACCGGGCACCAGCATGCTCGACTTACTGCGCGCAACACAAGGCCGCGGTGCATACGCAAGAATAGCGCGGGATTTGTTGTTGCCACCCACCGGTGACCCCAAAGAAGACGTGCGCCTTCTGTGCGACACGGTGTACGCAGACCTGGAACGTCGCTACAAAGAGGACACGTACTTTAGGGATCGGGAAATCTTGGCGCCACTGAATATCGACGTGGCAGCGATCAACAACAAGATCCTCCAGCGTATGCCATGCCCTGCCCGCGAGTACCTATCTGTAGACACGGTGATGGACGACGACGGGAGCAGCAATGACCAGCCCGAACTTCCGACTAAGTTTCTGCACACCATAAATGTTAGCGGCATCCCATAACCGGCTGTTGTTGACCCAGAACTGCTCATGCTGAACCTCAATGCCGAGCGAGGTCTCTGCAACGGAACCCGGTTGCAGATTCGCGAGCTGAAGGAGCACTGCATTCTGGCGTGTATCATGACCGGCCGGTGCCGTGGGGACGATGTCGTGCTTCCGCGCATTTACTGTGATAGCAAAGATCGGACACTGCCGTTCCAAATCCGTCGCAAGCAGTTCCCGGTACAGCTGTCCGCCGCACACGGACGAAGATAGTGCGTATACGCAAAACAAAGTGTACAGCTCTGTGCTGGAGAATGCAAACACCATCAGCCTGCCTGTCATCTAATCAGCCTCGTTCAGCATTGCGGTCGAAGAACTCTGTGAACATCTAGAGGCAGCGCGGTTACAATACCATCTTTACAACCCGCTACTCATGCAAGAGAACTCGGTATCGCTACGAACATTAACGGATTTCTTGAATGAAATAGTATCAGAAGTTCTAGACAGTACCGTAAAAATAGACGAATACATGGTGGAGCGTTCCAAGCTGAAAGATTCGCGTAGGAAGGAAGCAGTTACACACTAGTGATGGGTAAATTCGACCAAAAATCGGAATCGGCAGCCGGAACCGTCGGAACCGTGCAGAGCCGTCCGGAACCGTCCGGAGCCGGCCGGAATCGCTAGTCGGTAGCCGGAACCGCCCGGAGCTGGAGCACTCCGCAGCCGTCGGAACCGTCCGGAGTCGCTAGCTCCAGTGCAGTGGAACGTCTCGGGGTAAGAGGAGTACCTGAGAAACTAACGCTACAGTGGACTGCTGGCATCGAACGTGTCGAAAAAGAATCACAGAAGCTGAGTCTCGCCATTTCATCAAAGGACTCTGCAGACCGGCAGCTACTGAAAAATGTACACACTGTTGGAGGGCACACAGAAAAGTTGGAGCTACCACATCAACGACTGGACCTAAGTCAACTAAAGGAACGGTATGCCTATTTGAAAAACATTCCTCTCGAATCCTACAAAGGCCGACCCGAGATGTTCACTCCGCTAGAAGTGGATTCTGGAGAAGAAGGTGACCCAATAGCCATCAGGACAAAGATTGGTAGGTTAGTTAATGGTTACACATAATCCGGAACCAAAAATGCAAAAACGAATAGGGTACCATCATCAAGTGACCAACGAAGATCTGCACGAGCTCATCAAAGAACAATACCTGTTAGAAGAGTCCGTCATCACAATTGTCAAGGAATCCGCCGAGAATAAAAGAGCCAAACAAATCATGGAACAAACTACGAAACGAATAGGTGATCGGTTTGAGACAGGGCTTTTGTGGAAAGAGAACGATCGAAATTTTCCAAAAAGATTTTCCATGGCAACGAAAAGATTCAGACAACTTGAATCAAAGAGCCGCAGAATCCGAAGAACAGAGGCTAAGTCGCCTGGACACTCTTAGACAAAATGCAAGCACTTTGCGTGCTAATGAATCCATAGATTCACGAGAAGCTCGCCGGTATAATCTGAAAAACCGTGCGATTATGTCTGGAGCTTCTGAAACTGATGGGCAGCATCCAGCTCGCCAACAAAATCTTCGAGAGCGCGCTTCTGAGTATAGAGCCTCTGAAACAGAGGAACGGCGACAGACTCGACAGCAAAACCTTCGAGAATTGGCTACTCTGTACAGAACCACAGAACTGAGGAACGGCGATAGACCCGATTGTAGACATTGGGCACCTCAGCTCAATCTTCGGATTTGTTGAAAATATTAGAAAGTAAAATTCGTGCTTCCAAATGAAATCATTTGGTGCTTCATCGATTGTGCGTCACGGTAGGTATCAACCTACTTTTATAGTACAAGGTCAAATAAATCATAGGATAGGTTCGTTGCTTCTTCCCTCAAAAGAGCCTCCACAACTTTTCCACAAAACTGTTTTTACGTTGGCGACTCATTGTCCGAAGCTGAACAGAGGTGCTCATAATTTCAAAAACGCC
>KE524884.1:21694-51427 GCA_000441895.2 Anopheles sinensis | reverse complement strand
GCTTCTCTGAGACAACTTCACAAGAAACACATTATTCAAAGACGCCGTGATCATTTATCCAGCCGAGTTTGAGTAGAAGAGATAAAGATTATATATTTGATAGATTTGTATGGCAAAAGTTGTTTTTCATGATTTTTTTCCGATTCTCCCTCTGGCGACGGACCGTTTGCGATGAACGGACGAAAACGATTTGAAATTCAAAATTTGCAACAGTTCAACCGGGAATCAAGATGCATAAATACCTAGATATTCGATAAATAAGGTGTTTACAACATAGCTGTGAACAGTCGTTAAAAATGTTCGTTAAGTTCATATTTTAGCGTTAAAAATGCGTTTAAATCGTTAATATTTGATTTAGCTTCGGAATTAGCTAGATAGAGCTTTCCCAAACCCTCAAAATATTGTGCGTGTAAATAATACAGTCCGGTTGAACTTCATCGATAGTTTCGGAGTACAACTTTCAGTAAAACCATTTGTTGTAGTTCTGAATTCCATGTACAATAAATTTTAAATGTTCCACTAACACACATCTGAAATAAAAACTATTCACATAAAAAATTCAACCTAACGACCAGTGCATTATTGGAAAGATCGCCCGCTCATTGGGGTCACTCGGGCTTCGAGTGTGCCCGCTGCCTGTGTTTGATAAGCGTACTCGAGTCGATAAACCGTAGTCCGCACGGTTCGCACAGGTAGGGTTTTTCGCCGGTGTGAATCCGTCTATGGATTACAAGCGTGGTGTTTCGCTTGAAAGTTTTGTGGCAGATATCGCACGCGAATTGCTTGACGTCGCTGTGCACGAGCGCGTGGCGGTCCAGGCTGTGCTTGTGGATAAACGTTTTCTCGCACACGTGGCACTGGTACGCGGGCGCTCCCAAATGCTTCGTCTCGTGGTCCTTTAATGTGAGCTTCTTTTCGAACTTTTGCCCACAGTGCGAGCACACGTAGAGTGTCTTGTTTTTCCGGTGACTATTGTAATGATGCTTCCGAAGCTTCATCTCCGTGGAGAACTTGCGCCCGCACTGGTCACACTGGAACAGCTCTAGCGTCAATGAGTGTTCCTCGGACAAGTGACGCAGCATCAGGTGATCCACGCGGAACTCCTTGTGGCAAATCTTACAAGTCGTCTCAGATGGGTCCTTTTTCGAATGCTTCGGCTTCGGCTGGGCTCGCCTGTGGAACGTCCGGTGGCGTATGCACTTCTCGAATACGGTGAACTTTTTCGGACAGATGTCGCACGGGTACAGGGGAAAGTTAAAGTCGGCATGTTCGCGCTCAATGTGCCGCGCCAGGTTGCAGTTGCTTTCGAACTTCTGGCTGCACACCTGACACACCAGCAAGTTCTTCATGCGCTGATCTAAACTGCTCCTGCGAGCACCACTCAACAGTTTGACCGACCCTCTCCGTTCATCGGGCATTTTGTGACCCTGGTTACGTTTTGATGCGTTCTCACTGGCACTGCATTTGCGCGATTTGACGTGCCTCAACAGGTTGCACGCATGTGCAAATGTTTTACCACAAGTTTTGCACTGATTCGAGGCCCGAAGCTGTGCCGTATGTTTCTTTTTGTGCGCGTTCAGATGGGCCATTATCTCAAATTCGGCCGTACAGTGCGGGCAACGGTAAGCTCGACATTCCTTGTTGTGCTGCAGCAACAGTTCCTCACTGCAGTACTTGCGCGGACAGTAGAGACACACGAACGGATACATGTGGGTTATGAGATGCTGATTCACCTCTTCGATCGAGGTAAAGTACGCGAGGCATTTATCGCAATGGAATGGCAAAAGGTGCTGGTGCATGTCGTCAATGTGGTCGTTCAGTTGCTCCGGTGTATCGAACGTGTCCATGCACACGTAGCAGCGATTAAGCGTTTCGTCGTAGAAACCATCATCTTGCCACGACGCTTCTTCCACCTCTTCACACGTATCAGAGGCTTCTTGGACGATTTCAGCATCGTCCTGCTCCGACTGTAGTTCTTGTTGCTCCAGGTCCAATTCCTCTTCCACCTCGCCCTGCTCATGAATATCACCGATTGACATCCTGAACTCATCTTGGTCCAAAATATGCTCCTCGATCATGTCGTCCTCCAGGTCGGGCTCCAGTTCGCCCTCCTTGTCTTCCTCGATCAGCTCCTGCGTATCGTTCAGCACATTTTCCACCAACGTAAGCTCATCGTAAATTGCATTGTTTTCCTCCACAATTTCATCTACTTCGTACAGCTCCCGCTTGATAATGCCTCCACGTTGCTCCGATTCGGTTTTGATCAATATCGTCTCGCCACCTACTTCGAGCTCGGTTTTTTCCACCACAAACCCATCGATGATGTATCCAGACGTTACTGTCTTCGTTTTGGGAACGTCCTCTTTGGGAGCGACACTTTTAGCGGCACTGTTCGATGTTACAACGTTGGAAAAGTGCAATCGCTTGTACTGGCTACAAAAGATACGGACGAAAAAGAAACGATAAACAACGGTCGTCGAAGGTTTTAGATGCCATATACTAACGTCCAGAGCACGTCGAAGATGCGGTTCTTCTCTTCAAACTGCGATCGGATGCTTTCGACCAACCGAACCTTCATGACACAGTTGTTGCAGGCGCTATTGAAGGGCCAATTTTCTTGCAGCTGTTAGAGGAAAAACGATTCGATTGGCATCGAGTAAGGAGGATTTTTTTTATCATCTGATAACATTCAATACTCACGTCGATGTTTAGTAATTTAACTATGACATGCTGCTGTTCTTCCTGGGAAAGTCCGTACGCCAGCGGTATAAGCGTGTCGTTGTTGTTCAAACACAAGCGACAGGTGAGATTCGTCAGCTCAATGGTTGAACTAGCTTCTGGGGGCATTTTGGTGTTGGATTTTCACTTAAATTTATAACAAAATCAGATTGCGTTCAGAAACTTTGTTTTCGCAAACACACAGTTCGGGATGGCCAGGGATGTGTTTTAGGTCCGGCAGTTTTGACAGAGGAACGGTGGACCCACAAGTTCGGTTATGTGGAACTGTAAAAACTCCGATTTGAACCAAGAAATTAGAAAATGTAAAAATCGAAGAAATCTGCGAGAGCCCAGATGAAAAACTAGATATTTTATTATGTTATTTTATGTACGAATAGCAATTATTTGATGGAGACAGATTCGAATCCCAAACAAATCAAAGCAGATTCGAATCGCAATCGAATCAAATCCTTAGAATCCGTCAAATGGGATTTGAATCTTAAGAATCCCTCTAGGGATTGATCTTCGAGTCTTCCAAATTCCGATTCTGTCAACACTATTCGTGCCAGTCGTCAAAAAGTGCTCGGAAAGATTGGTTCGCTGGTCGTTGCGACGGCAGAAAAGTGTTTTTCAAGTGAAAATAGAATTCGCCGGAGAAAAATTGCGATCGGCCATTGTATCGCGTACCGAAAAACGAGTCCGTGGGACTCGATCAGCCAGCGTTGTTGCGGAGTATTCCGAGTGCAAAAGGTCTGTGCATTGTTGAGCAGCTTGCAACCGCGACGTGCAGGTGTCAGAAGTGAAAAATATGCTCCGTTTTCTCCTGCCTTTTGGCAATTCGACGCGTCTATTCCCCGTTTGCTGTTAAATAAAATGTTGGATGAATTCTCCGAATAGCCAGACTTACCATCATTGCGGTGCTTCACCGTTTACAAAAAGCGTTTCCGACGCTGTCGTTGTCGATGGAGCAGTCGCTTCAGTGTTAAATTACCAAGTTTTGCTGGCCCTGCCCCACTTTGGCAAACATTTTTCATTGCACACAGTATCTTTGTGAGGAAAGATATTCTAGAGCAAAAAAGCTCAACCCCGTGAGTATTCACGGTCGCAGCAGTTTGACCAGGGACACCTTAGATAAGGCATCGTCTGAGGCCGCCTTATTGTTGCCCCCTTTTTTTATCTCCGCAGCTTAAGGTGTTCCGCTTCGTTGAATCTGCTGCTCCCATCGTCGGATGACGTTGGCGGTACTTGTGCCTTGCCAGCGGCCGGGTTTTTGGTGAGGCGCACGAGAGAAACGAGCTGCCCAAGAGGCAGGAGAAAGGAAAATGGAGCTGCACGGACGGTGCTGCTGCGCGCGTTTTTCCGCCGTCCCGATTTTTAGGGTGTGAAAAATAGCTCGCACAGACGCGGCGCGTCCGCCTCTTGTGTGTTGTGCAGCCAAAAATAAGCAAAACGCGGCGGGTCAGGCCGGAGTGGTGACTCAATTTTCGTTCTACGTTTCGCGCTGAAAAAAGGAAAAACTTCATATTTGATAGCAGATGGCGTGAAGGTATACGCGCCGAGGGAGCTGCAAGCCGCAAGATGTTTGCCGACGAGAATTCCCCGTCGAAAACGCGCGATGTATTCACACACCACTGCACTCTGCTGCAAACCGTTCGCCGATGCATGGCGACGCATCGTTGCTGCAGCGTTTGTGAGCGGGAAAATTAAACCCACGGCGCAAGTACAAAATCATTAGCGCGTGCGCAGTCAAACAGGAAATGTACACCGCTAGCAGCCGGGCTCGAACTCGAACTGTCGGGGCTTCACTGCTCTCCATTTCATCCGTTTGGTTCCGTGTTTCCGGTTTAGCGTAAACCTTGGCAAAGGATAACATGTTGAATCCTGTTCAGTTGTGTGTTGTTTGCGCAACGCGCATTGTTGTTGTTCATCACATTACCAAATATTTTTTTCCTACAGGATTCTGCGCAATCTAGCTGAGAAATTGGAAAGTGATTCATCGTAGTGCAGAGAACAGAACATAGTAGTCTGTGCTTTTTAAGTGACATCAAGTTGCTGCGTGGAGTTCCAGTTCTGTTTTCTGTTCTGTTCGTTTGCTTTAGACAACACGGTGGTGTGAAAAGTTGGAAGTGAAGTGCTGGCAAAATTTAATTTGTACCCAAATCGAGAAATAAACGACCTGCTTGATGCAATATGAATAGCGAGTGTGGTTGCAGTGAGCTGTCCAATACGCAAATGTTGAGCAATTGTCACATCTAGCAGCCGACTGCAGAATTACTGCTTATCGGTAGCATAGACGTGTATCAAAACGGTGTTGCCCTCCAATCTTTGCGCCGGTTCCCGGAAAATTCTCATCAGTAAGGAAACTCGTCTCCAAGCGCAAGACGCCGCACTCGTTCATCTGTTCAACCCGGATTCGAACCTAAGTTCCGACAAGGACAACAGCCCGAAACGGCGCCCGTAAAAATGGTGGATCACGTACTGGATGTGGACAACCTGATCCAGCGGCTCCTGGAAGGTAAGCAGGCGTACCCGTGTGCGTGTGTGGCGCGTACCCCATACACTTTTTGTGCACCATTTCTCTTTTCTTTTGTTTTTGGCTCACACGTTTTTATTTCACACACTTCAACAAACACCTTTCACGATATGATGGCGAAAGGATCAAAAGCGTGTCATGCGAGATAGCAACTCACACATGCATAACAAGGCATAGATGATCCTGGAGGCTAGGACTAGGTTTACCCCAGTGTTAGCAATGTTTCATTAGTCCACCACGATCTGTTCCCTCGTCCTTTCGTTCGCCGTCCATAATCAACCTTAAAATTTTCACCTACATTACAATACCTCAAAACACTTGCAAACTCATCCAAAACGATATCTAGGACGAAGGATGATTTGTAGCTGACAAATTATATGTTTTGCCTTATTTTAAATTTTCCGTGCCTTTGTTGTTCAACTTGAATTTCGTTTCTTAGTTTCATAGTTGGTTCATTTCATTACCTACTGCTATTATCATACGATTACTTTTAACACGTTCTATGAGTCCAACATTAGACATTAGAGGGACACCATTATCAGAATGATTTGCCGATAACATTCATCATTTGTTTGCAAGCTACATTTGTTGATGCAGCTGATTGTTGGATCAAAACACACTCATCATCATTTCCTCGTTTGACTCCTGTGTTTTGTTTAGTTTGCGCAGTCGCGTGTTGTTTTGGCGTCTTGGTTGCTCGTTTCTTTTTGATTTTTCTTACTCCAGACAAACGAGACGCCCGGCTGAATTCCCCGGCAAATCGCAAGAGACATTTTCGGAACGATAAATGTATATTTAGCCGGCCGTTTTTGGCGGCTATCAGTTTTTGGAGCATATTTTCGTCAAGGAAGAAGCGGGGCGCTATTATCCATTACCATCCCCCAACCCGAGGCGGCTGATGCGGGTGCGCTATTTATTGACTTCAATTGCTGGAGGAATATTTTTATCGTGCCAATCGATAAAGCGTTTGCTTGTTTTGATGTTTCGCTTCATGTCACGACTACGTACCAAGGGCGTGGGTCAACCCGGGAGAATTTCTAATGCATTCCAGTCTTATCAACCTCCCTCTCTCTCTTTCTTTTTCTTACTGATGTATAGTCATACGGGTTGGTATGTTCTCCTTTTTGATGCTAGTAGGGATGTTGAGGTCCTTGTCGGTGGTAGAGATACTCATCTTTGACACTTGGGAGAGATAGTTGTATCTTTCCAAAAAAGCAAACAATGTATCGTGCTGAAAAAGTATGCTTCTGTGTTACGACCTTTGATCGGAACAAAGATAAGCATAAAAGCAGTTGTAGTAGCAAAAGTGTGTTTTCTTGTTCCATTTAGATTTGCAAGCGATATAACGATGTGTTTTGATAACAGCAATATTATGATTAATTTCGTAAAAAAAAAGCATCCTTTCTGTAGGAAAGCAAAAGATGACCTCATTTTTATTTCTATTTTGAATAATTTTCAAAAGAAACCGTATGTGTTTCACATGTCTTGCCGTCTGTCATGCCATTAATCGCAATTGCCACGTCTTCAGGTTGGGTTCCTCTGTACATACCCCCTTCCGCCCAATCGTTGCACTGATATAAAATGGTAGATTTATGTAATTAAGAATCAACCATTGGCAGGGTGATGATTGCCGCCACTATATCCACCCTCGTCGAGGGTCCGTTAGATCCGGTGGCGCTATTTCTTTTCTTGGCTTTTCTTCGGGCGTTGAAACACAAAGCCCAGCGGCGTACCAGGTGGGTAGAACGAAGATTGAGAAAACGTTAAAACGGACAGATTGAAGTGCGATGGGCGAGAGGAAAGATAACAGATAAGTGCAAGAAGGAAAAGGCAAACACACACTCACAGAAGACCCCCCCGGGCAATGTGCGAAGGTGGCTGTAAATTTATTAGGCCACGGATGGGCGACGATGATCCGATTTTTCTGCTTTCTTCCAATTCCGCCGCGAGTTGGCCGCGGGAGTAGTAAGGTTGGTTTGAGAGCTCATTCTATGGTAATTTCCCGGCGCGTTTGTTCCTTCTGCCTTCTGCCAGTTGTGTTTTTTTTGTGCTCGCCAAAAACCGTTCTCCCCCGCGAACACCGTCTTACGGTGCTGTTATTTTCTTCGACTTGATGAGACGTTTTGTTTTTTCCCTCTTTTCCATCCGACGTTTGCTTGTTTGCTCCATTTTGGGCTGATGGATACCGCTAAACGGATACACCCACTTGATTCGACCGACCACCGATGAGACCATCATTGCCTGATGATGATCCACACCACAGTACAGTGGAGAACCCCCGGAATAGGGTGGTGTGGGAGGCTGTCTTATTCTTATTGTCGATTCCAGCTAGGGATTGTCTCAGAAGGGCCCTATTTTGCATTTGATTGAGATGAAGGAGATAGGGTATTAATGATCATTAGGGCGGCAGCTTCTAAGCTATGCACCTGTAATGAATTGTTGGTGGGGTTTTACACATGACACACCATTACGGTTAGTTCATGGCCTTTCGTTAATTGCTGCTTCAACAACATTTAGTTTATCTTAAGCACGATTATTTTTCTACAAAGATTGAAAATATTTATACAGTTTTTAAAAGCTGTCATCGTTCTGAGGATAGAATGTATGCAATTTTACGATGACAGAGAATGACAATTTTTTTTATGACAAATTTGCCATTCCTTGAGCATCTTTCCAATCGTGCTGCTTCGCCTACAACCACGATGCTTACTTTACAAGGCAACCTTTGCCAGCATTTTTCCCGCGTTATCTCATTTGTAAACATCAAATTTCCTGCCTTTCGTAGTGCGCTCGTTAGCATAAATCAAAACATTTACTATGCGAACTGCTACCACTGCTGTCTGTTCTGTCTATACGCTTTTCATGCTTATCACAGGCATACCGCTTTCCCCTCTGCATTTTCCTGTCTGGTTTGTCTTGGTACGAGATTTGTTTGAAATCTTCGAATTCCTTCCGTTGGATGCGAAAATAGATCCTTAAAGCTTCCTTCGGGAAGGTAGTTCTGCAAACGAATTCATGTGTGTTGAGGGGAAAGGTCGCATATGATGTTCAGGGTCCAATCTTCGTTTTTCGTCATCGGTTTTTTGCCTTCAAGCATCTTCTCTTGGAGCTCGTCTCGTCGTCGCTTCCTTGAGCGTACTACGAATATTGCCAGTTCAGCATCATTGGGCGCTTTCCATCGAAGATGCTATTTTTATGTTGCCGGCAAAGCCAGGGGGAAGCATCTTTGTTGGGCTTTAGTAAAAATAGAAGAATGATTATTCCTTCCAAATGAATCCCGCAGCGAACGGGCCCCGACGGACACTTGCATAAAGCATAGCAAATCTAAAACGCTTCCAACGAAAAGCTTCCTCCCAATGGGGGCACATTTTCCGCCTTCCATGGTGGGTGGTGCTTAGAGATGTGATTAATGCTTACCGGCAAATATTTGCTGCGGAACATAGACTTTAGAATATAGTGGTTTTGCTTGCATCGTTCGAGGAGAAAGATATTATTCTGTCGTTCTGTGCTCTTTGTCGGGAATTAAGAACACTGATGGAAACTTAGAACTGCTGCTTGGATTTATTTTCAATGCTTTAAAATAGAAACCGCAAAGCATACCCGGAATATTGGTGGAAACGATAGCAAGCGGAAAATCAACAAAACAGCCAGCACCACCAAATCCGTTGTTTATTTGAAAATAATTCGCCCAAGCATCCAGTGAATTCAAACTGCCACAACATTATCCACGACAGGATGTTCGGTTTATTTTTGCACTCCATGCTGCCACCCGCTTACCCTCTCCCTCTTTTCCATATGATGGTGACGGTCCCGATCGAGCAAACATCGAGCAATCGGTCGATCTGCTTCGATCACGCGTGGCGAACGGGAGACTATTTTTAAAAGGTTTCTTAAAGCACCGGGTAAACGTTGCAACGGATTTAGCACCGCGTTTGGTTGAGAGTAAATATTGACAGCAATCCCGCTTGCAGAGGACCATTTTCTTCTTATCGTTCGACGAGATGTAGCTGCTTTATTGAAGCTTTATTTGTTAACATCAGCGGGAAATGTCACCTCGGGTGGCGCAAGTGTGAATGAAAAACGACAGCAGAGGGTGGCGAGGGATTTGGTGGGAAGCTTGGAAGGTACCCTTGGATACAATTTTACGCGACAAACATCGCCACGTTGCCGCGGAATGTGCGAATGGAGTCGACAAAGAAAAAGTATATATCGGTGATGCTAATAGTAGATTACTTTATTTCGGTGTAAATTGATTTCCAGGAATAGGCACCCGTAACGAGGCGTTCAATATTTAAGGGATCGATTTATATGCACAGCGTACTTCATCAGCCCTTCGCGAAGAAGTTTGTTCCCTTATTTTCCATTCTTCTTTTTGATTGTCTCGCGCATTGCAATATAAAATTCAACACCCAAGAAAATTGTTCCTATGTTTCCGTTGACTTTTATTCGACCTGAGTGTCTGTCCGTGTGCGAGCACAGGACATTCGCTGTAGAAGGGGGTCCACCTTTTGTGTCGTTGTACATCCTTTAGTTTTGTTTGCCTTCAAAGTTCAGTTCCCCGATCGTGCCCGCTTTTTCCTCTGGGGAGAAATCGGTTACTCCTTTGGTGACAGGTGTGGACCTCGTTTGACCTTGTGGAGCTTAGTTTGGCGGATTTCGGAGATGAAAATGGCGGCCATTCCAGCACTTGGTAGCACCCTCGTCGTCGACCCCCATATGTGTGTGTGGTTTACCAACGCTGCTGGTTTTCAGTAACTTTACTCGCGATGAACGCTGGGAAAGCTGACACCACCCAACCCACCCACCCGGGAGCATGTCAATACGTAATGGAATCCTATTTTTAGCGTGCATATCTCGGTGGGTGTCAATGGTGGTGGGGTGAATGTTTCCTCCCACCTGCCGCCATCATTTTCATGTACACTGTTCTCGCTTTTCCACCTGACCGCCAAACTACATCCGCTCCACCTATTCCTAAAACTCCACACGCGTTTCCTGCTTCCGTAACGCGCTCCCGTCGACAGTGTTTTCTTTTCGGTTTTCCCATGACCACTACATTTTCCTCCACATTCCGAATGATTACACGTGATACACACATGTGTGCGCTTCCTCAGTCACACGCATTTGCTGGTCTCCCAACTGCTTCTGGAGCTCTTCTTCGACGACACAAAACCGATCTCGGAACAGTTTTACCTCGAAATCTGTTTCGCTTCGAGCTGAAAATCTGATCGTTTTTCCTCTTTCAATGGGGCGTTGTCAGTTTTCGATAAGTTTTCCCAGGCTGAGTTCGTGCCATGGCGAGCACAAATGGTGGTGGTTGTACTAGTGGGTGTGTATGTGTGTGTGCGTGTATCCATCAGCAAAACTCCCGCCGCGTTAGTAAAGCAAATTTGTTGTTTGGGTTATGGGTTTTCTTTTTTTGTCGAGAAGAAAATTTCGCTCAGGAGTAATGGCACCGTTTTTCCAAAAATAGATTTCCACCATTATAATTTTTAGTCGCCGGTGGTAGGTAGGGGTTGCTGAGAGCGTTGCTCGTTAACTTTGTTTGGACGTTGGTAATTCAGGGGAGGGCTGTCTAATTTCCGAACAAGGGATTGGTTTCATTACCTCCAAATTACATTGTTTGCTGGAATTTATGGGTAAAGTGAGCTTGACTTTGTTCTCGTCATTGCTAACCGACTGTAATTTTGCAGGCACAGGCCCCATTCTGGGGCCTACGATCTTTGGTTTGACGATTGAATTTTATTTTCGTTAATTTCGATATCATTTGATGAAAGTTTTTTCTTTTATTATATTTTGAACATTTATAAGTTTATACTGACAATTTATATCACAGTGAATATACAATGTCAATTTATTACTCAGCGCCAGAGACCCACACAGTTCTTTTACCATGTTTTCTTATCTCCTATCTTCGATTAGCCTCAGGTGATAATCGAGTTATAGTACCTAGAAATAAAGTATGCTTTACAAGTTCGTCCTAAGAATAAACCGAGCACTGAATTTGGATTTCAGAATGTAACCATTCCGTAACTTTTATTACGGCGTTGCTTAGACAAAAAGTCGTTCGAAGATAAACTTTCCCAATCAAGCTGGACATTCATACATTTCCACTTCTCTTCGCCCGGTATTTGGTAACATCGTTCTTAGGAATTCATTTTGCGCCCCCGCGGAAAGTACGTTTGCCCGTTCCATTATTTATGACAAATCCCATTTACTTTTCCGTGGCATGTCGAGGTTGGCGAATGAATGGAAGCATGGAAATAGGTCTGACGGCGGTTTTTCTCCATTCTGACGGAAAGAAAAAAATCCGAGAAATCCGTTTAGTTCGTCTCGCTCCAGCGACCTTTTTACCAGCCAAACTGTGCGTGGCTTTTCACCGGCTTTGAAAAGAGAGTTTTGGTGTCCGGCGCGCGTGGTTCCGCCCTTTCCACTCCTTTCAATGGCTCCAATTCACACGTTCCGCCGAATTGGGCCACTTCCCTTTCTTCGGCGGTCGATTTTCCTCCGCCGGCACGTGCTGGGCGTTGTTCTGCTTCCATTTTGGAAGCCATTTCTTCGTCGTTATCAGCGCGACGCTGTAAATATGAAAGCCTACCGTAGTGTGATGTTATTTTTTTATGCTGCTGAAAACGTTCTCCACGTCACATTGATCCGCAGATGTCAACCTCTGGCGACGAGACGAGACATTCCTGGCCGTTGTTTATTCGACGGAAAGCAATCTCTCAAAGACGCAACATTCACCAGGTGAAATGAGTTTCCTTTGCGCCTTGATTTGGCTTCACCTAGGAGTTCAGGAGTTCTCTCTTCGAAGAAGTGGAACATTTTTTGGGGAAAAAAACAACACCCTACCACACTTAGTTCGGAGGAAGTTTCATCTGCCATCTGCCGGAATTTGTCAGACCGAGCGTTTTGCATTCCAAAATCTGTACTTTTTCCGGAATGGGCGTGGTGTGAAACGTGACGGCTTTGCACGCACGACACGGTAGAAGTTCATTAGTTTGCGAATTCTAAACAGGCGCCTAATGATGCGTCTGCAAACAGTTCAGTTGTTGTTGGTTGGTTAATGAAGTTGGTTAGCCGAAACTCCATATTGCGTAATCAGGCGTCTTGCCTTTGAAATTGCATAATTGTACGTGAATTGCGTGTACTCTGTTCAATTTACAATTGCAAATTTCAAAGCCCGTCCATGTCTAAATGTAAAATCCTTCCCTTTTCGAGATCATTGTTATTCAACGATTTTTAATTTGTGTTCATCACCTTCCTTAATTATGTGCTTAAATCGTAAAAGGAATTACCATTTAATTGAGATCCACAATACTTCTTCTGTTGATGAAATGTCAGACATTTTAGGTCTAACGCCCATCGGAAGACGCCGTAAAACGAGCCGGGGGTTCATTTTCAAGGTGCGCCTACTAAACTCGACCTACTGCCAATGGAATATGGAAATACTTTTCCCATTATCCTAGATTTCTCGTTCAAGCTTTTCCTCCGATCGGCGGACGAAAGGACGACGAGATGTAAATCAGGTTCTCGAGCGGGAGAAAAAGGGGGCCACGGCGGTTTCTTCCGTTTCTTCTCCTCCTGGGAATCCTTTTAATGCATAATTACGTTACCCGTGCGCACTTCTGTACACATACACACACACACAAACACCTAACACTACTGGCTTCATTCGTGAGCCATTTGCTCCAAATTCCCTTCCTTCCTGTGGCCCGGATTACGGTGCTCCCGATATCGCCAGCTTTTCGATCGAGAATGTCCTTGACATGGAAGTATGGCGCGCGCTTTCCGCAGCCCCCTTTATGTGTGTGTGTGTGTGTTTGTTTGTTTGTTGCCTACCGCAGGAGTATGCGAAGATACTCAACAGTTCACCGCGAAGATTGTGTAGTTTTTGCATGGAAGCGAGCTGCGATTAGAGGAGCTTTATAATGGGTTCTGTGTCGGTTTTTAGTCTCCATTGGTGCATGATAATTTGAGGTTCATTATTTCAAGCGCATAAACGATGCCAATGTTATAGGAACAGTTTATAAGCCTCGTAATGCCGTATATTCGCGTGTCGCTGTCGAGAAGCTTCTCTCCCTTTTAGAGCTTTTGCACCGTACTTGTTGCCTCCGTATCTAAAAGTGCTACGAATATCGGGCATGCTGGCGCGTATGCACATTTTCCGTAAATCACGATAGCGATCGTCCTCTCCTCACTACTAGCACAGCCAGGCGATGCCGTGCAAACGCTGCTAATGCAATTTAAAATGTCAAACGACGCTCTTGGCCTGTTCCCGTTCCCGTTTCGCCGCGTGCCTCCTTCCGCGAGGCCCTCCACCGATCCTTATCTTTTCCGGTGGGAGAAAGGGTAGCCTGCGATGGAGAAAATCGATAACTCATACCGTAGGCAAGAAGCAGGGTGGAGGTACCGTTGGTTGGTGTGCGATGGAGGTCAACTTTAGTTTGTTGCTCCATGGTGGAACCTTCCGTGGAGCTTCCGTTTGCGTCGGGAAGAAAGCTGAAAGTCCGACGAAAGAAAGGACGACGGCTCAGTAGTGTTGGAGTAGTGTACTACTACGACTACTTCTACCACCACCGATGTAGTTTTACCCTTATGCCGGTACAGTTTCCCCAGTGAGATACGTTTACGAATCGTGAAAAGGGTTGCGGTTTGGCGGGAAATTCGCCATTTCGTTCAGTCGAATGGGTTTTCCACGGATCCACACTTTCCCACTCACTCTCTTCGATGTTTCCACTGAGCCACTGACCAATACACACTCACTGTGAGGAGGCTCCAACTGGTAGGTTCGAGAGAAAACTCCTCATGCCCTCGGTCCTTCCGGCTGAAATCCGCTTCACCTCCACTCGATCTAAAGTTTCACTGGAAAAACAATGCCTTCTGCTAAAGTGTCCGCAGCGTAATCGAGTGGCGGGTTCCCCCGGGTAGTCGCCTAGGACAATCCCTCCCGCCCTCCCTCACTCCACCGCCAGCACCGTCCACAAATCGATTCCGCTTCAAGAGCCCTCTTGGGTTGAGGATCACGTTTTTCTCACTTTTCAATGGCTTCCTTTTACGGGTTCTCGGAGAATTTTCCTCCGGGCTTTCGGTTTGGCAGATAACGCCGCAATCCATCGATCGAGCAAGCAATTGCACTCCGAAGGTTTTGGTGAGGGGTGCACAACTGTGTCGTTCATAATTCACTGCGAACACAAGTATACCGTCTGCAGAGCAGTATGCTAAGGGGATTTGAAGTAAAGTAGATATTGATTGGAAACCCTGGAGAGGGAGTTTCGAAAAAAGGTAAATTTTAAGTAGTGATGGTTAAATAGAGCGCTACGATAAGGGTGCCTGCCTTTTTTATTATGTTTTGATATGATTTTTAAATTATGTTTTAGCATTTTTCTATTAATTTTTGTGTTCTTTTGCTGTTTGTGAGAATGTGTCCAATGAATTTTATTTACCAATCGTTGAACAAATCCTTATTTTATTTAAATAAATTCTTTACTCTTGAAACACGGTATGCTATTGTCAACTTTGGGTGAAATCTCCTCTGTCAGTGCGATGATCAGAATCTCTTCCACATCTTCACTAATCGTGAAGCTTAGGTTTATTGGACAAACGACATGTGAAATATTCACCGAATGAAATATAAACAGGCCGTTACGAATGCGTTGACTTGTTGAAATGTTTTCTACCAATCCCGTTTAACTGCCACATCGTCAAATCTTTATCGGCTTCTGCCTGGAGCATACGGTTATTTCGGTGTTTTATTATACCCGCCACACATCATCGATTCGCCCGTGAAACTGCGAATGAGCGCAACTGCTGCTTCCTTTCGACGAAGGACGAGAGAGCGTACCTTGGGTGGGTTGTAGTGCTTAGTCCTGGCAGAAGGTTCTTGAGGCGCCCGCTCGCCACGTTCCTCGTTTGCTTCTCGAAGTTGGTAAGAAAAGTTCCGACGGGCAGATAATTACTTTCAAACTTGCCCTTCTGCACTCGCTGGATTTTGCAATGAAGTTGTCCTTTTTTTTTTGTTTCTGGTTTGGGAAATGGTCCGTTGTTTGCTACAGAGATAAGCAGACGAAGGGAAAGGAAAGACCTCGGGGAAAATTGATTAAATTTTTCTCATCCGCTGCGATGTGATGAAAAAACAAATCTAATAAAATAAGTTACTGATGGAGGCAAGATCGATGGCGAATTGCGGGAAAACAAAGTTTCATTCTGGTAAATAACATGCGGACGGAGGTCCATATAGAAGTACCGGACATCAGATGGAATCAATGCAACCCTCTGAGTGATCATTTAAGTTTTTTGGTTCGTTTCACGTTCAACATGCCTTCAATGCCACGAGATGTTTTTCAGTCAGCTTCGTGCCGAAGGTTAGTGTTTTGCATTTCCTCTCGCCGGTGCCAAAAACACTCCGGACCGGGTGGGGGTGCTATTTATAATTTTCCACTCGATCGCACACCGTTCCCGTTTCGCTGTGAGTTATTCAATAAACTGGGGCAAAACGTACTCCACACGTCACTGTGAATAGCAAATTGGCAATATTTTTAGGACGCTAGTAAAGTTTATGTAATTTAAAAACACGATTGTTTGAACTATGAAATATATATCTCTTCATTCTACTCCTCTTGCGTAGAATGAAAGCGTCATCATAAACTGTGCACGAGTTGTCAAAGGATAATGAATATCGCACGAAATTTACGAAAACCGCAATCTCGTTAAAAAACCCGGAGTTGTTTTTGTGGAACAACGTTGGGGGGTTTTGGTGACCTTAAAAAATGGCGTTTGGTCAACGTCAGCGTGTAGCCGGCTTCCAATTTTTTGCCCGGAAAAAACAAACTGGACATAACCTTGACCATCGCGACACTTTGGCAGTTGATCTGTTTGTTACGCTTCGGTGAGTTTTTGGGGTTGGAGAATAAGAAGGGTTGTTGTTTTTTGTGGGGTAAGGTTTTTTCTACATTTTACTTTGATCGCATTGCGTCGGCCTCGGGAAAGCTGGCGGCTCGTTTGATGTGGAACGGTGGAAAAAAGTAACTCGCACGTGTGATGTGTCCATGGAAATTGCGTCCGTTTTAGACAGAAAATCAATTACGTTTTCTGAGAAGAACTTTACCACACGACACACGTGTTTGGCCAGAGTTTATCTTGGCCACAGTCGATGACGATGGGGAAATTGGCCTCCTGTGCTGCCCTTTTACCTAACATTACGTCAATTTCGAAGCACGTCCATTTTCCATCTGGCATAATACAAAGCACTTACACCTTTCCCTGTATGTGAGTGTTTTTTAATGATGTAGGAAAAATAGGAACGGTTGCGTTTGAAATTTACTTTATTATTTCCTTCTGGTCCCGACTTTGAGTACTGTTTTATTGCAGTTGAAGCAAGTTCCACCCACGATCGGCTGCCAAGTACCTGCGCCGTGTGTGCACCGGCTTGTTAATTTTATTTATGATTTACTTACCGTCCATTCCCGTCCTTCCTCTAGTTCGAGGAGTATGGTGGACGGAAGGCGTTTGCACGTGTGCGATGTAAAGCGTAGAAAACATAGAGATATGGACACTGAAGTCACAAGCACGGGAAGGCAATCGAGTTGGCTGAGATAATTCAATATTCCCCGCCCTGAACACTCTTCGCCCGTTGCCCGCAGGAGACCAACACATGTTTGGAGGTGGGTGGTGTTTCCCGCAGCAAGGGAGGGAAAATTATGCGTTGTAAAGACAGCCGGTGGCAACAAGTGGAGGAAGAAATATGTATGTCACGGATGTTTCTTCTCGTCCCCCGGGGAGAGACGCGCTGCTAACACATTTATCTAATTTTAGTTTCTGCCCGTCGCGGAAAAAGTGAGTTTTCCTTCGAGTATGTTGCGTGTATCTCGCGAGTATTACGGGCCGCGCACACATTCACACATCTGGCGACCAACTGTCGACCGGTCGGACGAACGTTGTAAATCATTATCGTGCTGTGAAGGGAAGAGAGGTTTTTCCTGTCCTAGAGGTCGAAGGAAAACTTTGCAAAATTGCCTGATTCGATTGAGAGGAAGGGGCGTTGCATTTTTCCTTTTGCACTCCAACTTGTTTGAATAGTAAAAGGTGCATCTTTCAGGGCCGGGGACGGTTCATGGACGAACGGAACATTACTCACTTTTTGAGTGCGTGTATTTGTGTGCATGTTTGCATGTGATTCCTCAGAAGTAAAACATCTCGGCACCTGCACCAACGGTCTCCAGTGTGTGGTGTTGGTGAGGATATCGGCCAGGGGGCGGAGGGAGGGGTTCTCGAGGGCAAACATATTTATTTCGTGTGTGCACCCGAGCCGACGAAAACTGGATGCACCTTTTCAAACACACCATCGCCATCAAAACATCGGGGCCAAGTGGAAGAACATTGTGTAACAGATTGATGGAAAAGGAGATGGAGAGAGGGAGGGAGAGGGTTGAGGGGGGAAGGGTGAAATCAAAACACATTGATCAAAATTGTTCCACCCAGCGGAGCGTGATTCGCGTGCGCCAAATCGAGGAAGGGCCTTGCGATGTGTGTTGTTGGTGTAAATATGTCACTCAATATTCGCGCTCCTCCACCTCGTTTGGTTCACTCCTCCCTTCCTTCGATGTACCAATGCATGATCCTATTGTTTATGTGTGTTTGTGCGCTCAGTGCAATTGTACAGCTGGCGCATTTTTCTGCATTGTTGTAGGGTTTTCTTCTCAAAGCAGTACCATCGTTCGGTGATACACATTTTTTCCTGCGTACAGTTTTATTTTCTTTTCGGTGCTCAGCAGTACAGAAGCAGGCCATATGTTGCATTCAAACGTTTCAATATGCGGAAAATTTGACCTTCTTTTGTCATGAATTCCCCATGGGGGTTTGTAAAGTCCAGCTCCAGCTTTTACCGCGATTGATTATGCAACGTTTAGGGGAGATGCATTGTGGAATATGCATTTGCATTAGTGATGGGAAAATAAGATCCTAGCTAGGGTTCGATCCGGTCGATCCGGATCCGACTTGGTATTGATCCTCCAAATCTGATACTAACACTCCTGCTGTGACAGGTGACAGATGAATTATCCAGAAATCAGATTCTGGATCTGGATCCCTAGGATTCTTAATCCGAATCATAAATATGTTTCCCAAGGAATATGATTTTGGATTTAGGATCCCAAGAATTCTTAATGTGAAACATAAATCTGGTTCGCTAGGGATACGAATCTGAATTCTGATTTTGACTCCCAATCAAGATAAGTACATACTTAAGTAAGGTTACGGAATCTAGAGCATTTCAACGTCTCAATTGCAAAAAAATCGTAAATTAATTTTGACAATAGGCTGATACTCAAATAAACCGGGAACAGTATATGATGCTTACATTTTCAAAGCCCTGGTCGCCATTTTCTATAAAAAACCCCCTAACTTATGCAGTATGTAAATATCTTGATCCCAATCCTAGATTCTGAGGCACTTAGATTTTGCGCGGAGTCTTTTTCCACCTCGCGGAGTTGGCGAAATCGACATCTGATTGAAATCCATCGCGATACTTCCGAGAAATATTCTCGATTTCCGACCAACTATTCGGTTTTCCGTTGGCATGCGATGCAGAAGCGTGACTCGCGTTGCCAGCACAACACCACGAGCTCTAATTGCCGTCTTTTGCCGTCACCAAACGCGAGGCAAACGATATAGTTTTATATTTATTGATCTCATGAGTACCATCGATTTAAAAAAAAGGATTAGTTTAGTGGACGCTGGATGGAAAAATAATCTGCATGGAATATTGTTTAGAGATGTTTTTATGCGGCACTGCACGACATGTGAGTCCAACTCTTCTGGTTTGGAATTTACGATGAAATACGCCAGGCGTGAAAAAAACGATTGTCTATCGAATGTTTGTGGTGTTGATGGAGTTTTCTGTTCCGATTGCGCTCGTTACAATCTTTTTTCCCTTCGCCTGCAATGGAAAACGTGTGCGTGTGTGTGTGCGATTTGCATGTGTTAGCGTCAAACGCGCGCAACGCCCATTCATCTGCAATCGACACCCATCGATTAGCGGCACGCGGTTTGGATAAAAACTGTATGCTGGGAAAAATTGACAGGTCTAGTTTGTCGAACTAGAAAACGAATACAAAAAAGTACAAACCCTTTACATAAAACAAACTCTTAACCGCCCGCGAGAGTGGAGTTGTGTTTGTGGGGGTATAATAAGGGGAGGTGGTAACGGGCACGTGGTTTGTACGAACATCGGCGCCTTCAGCACGCCACAAACTGCACCGGAATTGTTTCCACCGAACACCCGCTTCTCGTTCGTGCACCTGCTGGACGGAACAATTGTTTTCCCGCAACTTTTCCGACTGACACGTGATTTCCTTCTTTTGCCGACGAGCTGTGTTTGTGTGCTTTGCCTGGAACCTTCGAAGATATGAAGAGAGAGGAGATGTGCATTGACATATTACAAGAAAAAGGTTATCCATAATGATGGTATCGGTGTGGGGTATATCTCTTAAATCTCTGCATTGCTTACACAATATTTTCTCTCCCGTTTACGATGCGACATTTTTTTTACACCTGGTTCACTAACACTGGTCCTATCGCCTGGGGTTTGTTTTGGCACCGGAAACTGCGCCATTCCATTTTGTGTGTGCCGGGTTTTTAGTTTTAGCTTACGATTACATGACTGCTGATGCCAAAAATCCTTTTAAATATGCAGCTAGAAAGCTGGCATACGTAACGTTGATGTTTTTTTCCGAAATAAATCTCATCTCGTGCATGTCACTTGAGGCGAAAAATCTTGAAACAGCAACAGGAGACGGACGGGTACGAAGCATGCCTCCGTCAAAACCGAACCTTCACCGTCACGGTTGGCAGATTGTGGCGTGTGGATGATGCCTCATGTTTATCACCTTTGATACGGTAAACGATCCGGTTTCGGTTTCATTCCACGTCAACCCTCGGCTTCGGGAAACGTCTAGCTTATGGCGTGAAAAATATTACGACCGGATGCGTAACTTTTTGCGAAGGGCAAGTGCGCGCGCGTGAAACGTCTTTCTACACGGAAAAGTCGTGATAATTTCCCGGAGAGTTCGAGGGGTCGAGGTCGGGCTGTTAAATTCAATATCTTCTCATTTGGGTACGAACTTGTCCAATGCTCAATCGTTCGACCAACGATGAAACCATCGCACCGTCGGCGCCATCATCAACGCCAACTCCGGAGGCCATTTTCCGGCCCCTTTCATCCTTTGGCGGATGTTTGATCAACCAGCTGGCGACCAGTTTTATGCCTCGGGGAAGCAAATTTCCTATGGGAAAAGGTGAAGGTGAGAACCGATTTGAAAGTGAATTCGATGTCGCGTCAAAACGACTACGTCAAACGACGGGTTGCGAGCCGAAAGTCGAAAGGCTACACCACCCAGTCTCATCCTCCTTCTCCCGGTTTTTTTTCTTCTGCCCAAAGAAGGGAGGGTGTTTAAAACGGGAAATTGGTTTGCTAGTGCAATTTGGCCCCAACATAATTAGGTTGGCGCTGGAATGAAATCTCCCCCATCCTACCTAGCATTCCGTCCCCGGCAGCAGTTTTTAAACGAATTGGAAAAACTGTTCCACAGCAATGTGCCCGCAAGCAACACCTTTACTGCTGAAGAGAGTTAATATTTTTAGAGGGCATTTTAAAGTGTCTCATCGTGTTCGGTTTCGCTGCAACACGTATAGGAATTCGAATTGAAATATGTTTTACCCTTTAGTTTCCTACATAAACTGTAAGCAAATGTTTTGAAAAACTAATTAAACGAACTGATAACCTAGTTTTGGTATGTTTGTCACAAGGCGTTCGTTGTGCCTCAAGTACGCTTTCTCCTAAACTACCTCGGATCGGGTCTCATTCATCAAACAATTTGCGAAAGCAGTGAACCTTTCGAGTTGTTTGGTTTCAAGCCGAAAAGGAGTTCCCAAGCATCGCAAATTATAAATTTTGAATTTGGAAAATGGAATCAACAAACCAGAAAACGTCACACTATTGGCATTGGTTTGTTTATCCAAATTGGAATTCTCCGAAGGCGCAAAAGCCCGTGGGACGGTTTATGGAAACAAACTCAACCCTGGCTAAATTTTGTCTCCATCATTCATGCAACCGCAAATTGTGTTGTACATTTAATTAGTGTAACAAAATGGAACCCGGGGAAGGATGGGAACATTCAGAAGTAATCGAACTCAGTTCTGTCATGTTCATGTTGTAACCAAGGAGAAAGTTGAACTTCCACGATAATGTAATTTGTGTCGATCTTTTATTCAAAAATCGTACAACTCTATCGCCGAAAATGAAAAGAAATGAGATTTTAAAAATGAAATGTTAAAAGACCATTAGATCCCTTTAACCACCACCATCTTATCGCTAGTAAGCATGAACCGACTTATCGTTAGTTACATTCTAAATTCCGTGTTGCTCGTCGTAAACAAACGTTTGCTCTCACCAACTCACCAACTTCATTTGGTATGAATATAAACCATATCTTTTTAGCGAAATTGGTTTTATGCGCAATTAAATATGGTTTGAAAAAACGCAAACACTTCATCGCCATTATCGCCGCTTTTTAATTTGGCATACCTTTTGCAACATCAATATTTATATTAAATGTACTCTTTCGCAGAGATTATGTTTCTTATCAGCTTTATTTACCGTGTCTGTTTGTTTCTTTTCTCCTTTTCTTTCTCTTGCTGCTTTCTGCGTTCTGGATTTTGTTTCGATTTAAAAACCGACAAACACCACCAACCGACCATTGAAACAACAAACGACACGTCCGTGCACACACACACACAAACATGCACACATACACACATAAAATGGAAAAACAAAATTCCCTTTTCGGGTGAAACTGCATTGATGTCCTGTGCTGCATCTTTGATGTCCTTTTCTGTCGCCTTTGCTTCGGTTCAACAAAAACGTGTATTGCATTATCTGACATGCACATAATGTTGCGATGTTGTCTCTCTGGGATAAACGTGATGTCTGTGCGTGTGTGTATGTGTATATATAAATCTATTGTCTCGATGTGTCGCTGCTACTGCAACATAATTTACCACGTCTGCCCGTCTTATGCTACCACCGACGACCACATCTACACCTTTACTCACAATTTATTGCTACTTCTACCACTTCTACTATACCGACTACTTCTGCTCTGCCACTAACTCCTCGTGCCTCTATGTGTCGCCGCTTTCTCACCATTTCTCGGGGCGTGCTTCGCGACCGGTCTTGTTCCGACCTCTGATTGACGACCTCTCTACCGCATCCCGTCGGTGTTGGGCCGGGCAACACGTTTCTGCAACTGCAACCGCCTCTTCCCTGCGCTGCAGCTCACAAACTGCAACAGCAGCAGGCACAGGAATCGCGCAAGAAGGGCAAACTGAAAGAGATATTCTCGCACGACTTTATGGGTATGGGCTGTGTGCTCTCTCTGGCAAGGAATGACCGATTCCGGAGATACTTAGATTGGTTTCCTTTACAGTTCCGTTTGTTTTTCTTTCCCTTTTGTTTTTGTCGTTCCGTTCCTGTTCGCGAGTAGTAGGTAGGATTGTGTATCATTAGTTGTTTAGTTGCTCCTTTGGTTTTTGTTTTGGTTTTTACTTATTGACTCGTCCATTTTCCCATCGTCTGTTTGTGCTTATTTGTGCGTTAGCTACCTATCGTTGAGTTTGAAAATCGTCGTGTATGCGTTGCGATTGTGTTTTTTCCAGTGTTAGCAAGTTGCATTCGAACTCTTGAGGACAGACTCTGATCCTTGTTTCTACTTTTCCGTTCCATACTCTGTGTTCCTAGCAGTCTGTTGCGAAGTAATCTAATCTTTACAACCCTCTCTTAACCACCTCTACAGTTCGGTAGAAACTGGGTATATGTTTTTACGGTTCGATTGCGTATGGTTTGCTAATGGTTTAGTTTGCTGTTACTGCTAGCCACTCGTTGCCATTCCTACAACTTACCGCCAGTGCCGAACTCAGTTTGACTTTTCGCTTTAACCTAGATCGATTTTATGATTATCTTTTGTTATTCAACATTTAGATGTTTCGTTGAGTTTCAATTTGACTTGTGTTTAGAAACATCATTACGTTGAAATCAATACAATTTTCCGTCCACGCAGAGAAAGATAATTTGTAGGAAATGCGAGACACAAGAATCCACTAACGAAATGATCGGTGCGGCGCTAGCTCTCTCCAGACCGTTCCGATAAATCAATTTCGCGAGACATCATAATGGATGTTCGAACCTCGCCATCGATGGCAATCGATTATGCTGCTGCAGAGCCAGCGAGATCCGCGGCGTGTAGCACGTGTTGTGCGGGCGAACGTATCAATCAAACTGTTTATGACTCGTGACTAGCTGAACCCGAAGCGTTTCATCATTCAGACCACCCTCCCTAAAACGCTTCGCGCCGTCGGCTCACTTGTCTTGTCTGGCTTGTCTACAGCGAAGAGGAGCATTCCCCAGAGGTCAATGTGTGGGATGTTATTTCTTTCGGGTTTTTTCAATGCGTCTCTATTATCATTATACGTACGTTCGTCTCGCATTATTTACCGGTTGAGTGTGCATTTGTGGATACGCTCTGGTGAAGAGAGTGGGTGGAGATGATAGTGAAGAGTGGGTATCATATGATGACGAGCCTCATGAGGTGCGAATGGACGATTAATAATTGATTCGTTGAAGTTATGTTTGTGCACAGTGGAGTGCTTTGGGATCGTGCTTTTTTCCAAATAGAACCGATGGTACAAAGGTTCAGAAACCGCGCACCGTTTTTGCAGTGAATTTATCATCTTGGGGGTTTGGAGACAATCTCTTAAATATTCAACAGCATGTTTCTTTGGAAGAGATGCATTTTTCTTTTTCTTAGTTCAAAACTTTGAATGATGTTACTAATGGTTTTGTTACGATACAAATTTTTTTGTATGGAACAGTTTGATGTCAACCAAGATCATATGGAATTATACCAACATATTTCAAAGTGGGGAAAATTCAAAACAAATAAAAATAGTTCGTTGATTTTATGTTATTCCTTTCTCAGTCTCCTTTGCCTCGTCGGTAGAATGGCAACATATGTTCCACACTACACTCTAACATATGCCGGAATAAATTCGTTGGATGTCTCCTCCTCTTTGGTTCCACACTTTCCCGGAACCGTTTGTCGTTGAATATGCAAATTTTCCGACGACAGGAGCAGCGTACCAACCACCAAAGAACTTGTTGTTGTGCGAACTATTTGGTATGTGCGCCAAACCGCACCGAAGTTCCTTTCGCAACTGTTGTAAACATCCGTTGCGGTGGTGGTTGCTAGCTTCGGCATGTTTCACGTGGTTACAGTGACGGCGAGGATGGTTCGACGTTCCGTGGAGAAGCTATGTTTATCTAGTCGATTTGCGGCCTTGCGAGTCTTGAATCAGGGGAAAAAAGCACCACTCTCTCCATGCTGCCGATGATTTAGCTGTCAATGTCATTACCATGTGGATGAATCCGAAAAGGGGTGTTCACTTCGTCATGGCATCGAGAGGGTTATTGCTTCGCTCGTTGATATTTTATTGCGATTGTTATTGTGACTATCGTTTATGACTTAATTGGATGATCGGTTGACTTGATAAGCGTGTCTGCTGTCTGTGCTGATTTTGTCCTACGTGTGTGGGTTTGTGTTTGGAAGCATCAAGTTCATATCATGATTTTGATGAGTGTCACTGGAGAGGACAGCGACCACAATCTCTTGCATTTGATAGTGGTTTGTATTCATCGTGATGATGGGTGATAAATAAACGTTGTCCAGATACTGCCAGATAAACAACATTCGGTGATTTATTTATTTGGAATTTGTTATCACTTGAGGGAATTATTATTCATTCCCAACTTTGCCGTCTTTTGAAGCAAGAAGCTTCGAATAGTTTCAGCTTGCGCTAACGACGCGGAAAAAGCACGGAAGGAAAGCGCGATGCCATGCAATGGAAACGCCTTACGTAACGCTCCTTTCACTTCCCGCCACCCGCATTTTTCTCCCACATTTCATTTATTGTTGCTGGTCGACCGTTTTCACGGATACATCTCACGCGAGCGCAATTCAGCGCGAAAGCCAAAAATCAAAGCTTTAAACTTTTCCCACGAAACCATTAGCTCGTGGCGGTGTTGGTGGTGGTGTTGGTGTTGGTGGGCTCCGATAAACAATGCGGCAGTGCGTGCCGCTAATCTGCAACACAAACATTTCATTTTAGTGGTTAACTTCAACATCGCTGTGCGGCTCTGATTATAGTCTGTGTTGTATTGCGGCAGAGTTGCTCTTTACTAATTACCACCGAAGGGTTTAGATAGACTGTCGGAGATTGGGCGTTCGCGAAATTATTGTACACATTGTGGTGAGCATTTCAATTAGCTTGTTTGGCGGCGCTGCCCCTTAGATCCGTCTCAACATGCACGGAAATTAATCTGCCTGCCAGGCTGACGATCCCGCGTTCTGTTGCATAAACCCACCTCTTCGAAGGCTGGTTTGAATATCCCTTTATTTTTATAAAGCCCGATAAAGCGGATGTGCGGGCTTGCTTGTGTAGGCTCCAGCCTTTTCCCTTTGCTTATCAGAAAAGGCGCCTTTCTCAAAAACCCTTCCTCGGTGATGGATTGGCGTAGATCCTCCCACGGCATCTCGGGAGCGTTCGTGTTAGGTGTCTGTGTGTTTGTGCTTCTTTGAACCGAGCGAATGATTGATTGTATGGTGCGGTAGGATCATCCACCTTTTTTGTGGTCCATAATTTTCGTATGCCGGTTTGCGCTCAGCCGCAATCTCTCACGCCGAAAGATAAGACCGACCGGGTCGAACCACCGGGCGCCTCCATCGAAGTTCACGCTCGAGTGAAATGCGTTTGGTACTCGTATTCTCGCTATCGTTGACAACCAACCGACGAGATGAGCTCAGCTGTATGGGAAATATTAATCCCTGGCACTCAGCGCTAGCGTGTTTTAATGTTGTTACAAAATTTAAACCTTTCGACCAACGGTCGCTTTATCAAACTTTTCAACTTCAGTATTTCGAGATCGTACGAAAAGTTACTGTTTACCAAAACCTTGGTATAAATGTTGTTTGTTTCAAAATTAAACTTTGCCACGCCATCCGTGGACCGAAGGAGATGTACAACAAGCAAGTAGCGCGATGGCAAGAGCCTCACCAGTTAAGTCTCACCGGCCAGGAAGGATTAGTTGCGACAGCTTAGTGCTCTCTTTGCCAATCGGCTCGTTTCCGTTGGGTGATGATTAATATTTTATGATTTAATTAAAATTCAACACAGTCCAATCCCCACGCTATCCCTACGCGTGTAGTGTTGGTTTTCTTGGTTCAGCCGCCCCCGAGGTCGTTGCTTCGTTGTCGGTAAATAAGTATGTTGATTTTGCGTCTGTTGGATTTGGTGGGTGTGTGTGTGTGTGTGTGTGAATGGCAAGTTCGTTTGTCGGTGAAATTTCGGTATTAATTAATCATGGTGCATTACAAGGTTTTTCGGAAAATATAGGTCAACCCACGTAGAGGCAAACCGTGAATTGCTTTAAAACGGAAATATTGTATATTGTATTGTATTTTAGGATTTTGAATCCTGGCAAAGGTATATGAGAAGGTTTTACATCAAGAGATTTTCTTTGCATTGTTGTTGAAAGCTAAATCTACTCCTGTTTATATCTCTCTCTATTTTTATCTCTCTCTCTCCCTTTAGAGCTCTATCTCTACTTTTCTCTACTAAAGTTAGCGTTTTCGCATGTCCCTGTAGTGTTTCCGCCGGATTTCCTCTCTCCGTCGAGTTTCCGTTTTTGTTCCTTCCATCTCGGGTACAACAACTGTAGAGTCCTTACGATATTGAAGCATCTTGCACAACTGTGTCTTAAAGCTTGGTTTAGTTTTTCCCCTTCTCGGAACCAGTAGACCGTTGTGTTGTTTGTTGATGGAATGCGGATGCGTTCGTTTTGCACATAATATGACGTTGGCTATTGCTACATGTCTTGTGTTATATTTGCTCTCGAACCGTAGCTCTAAGTAACGTTTGCTTGCAATTTAAAATGAAATAAATCGTATTTTAATATTTTTCTTTTTCTTTCTCTTTTCTTTTTCCCTCCTTTCCATTGCAGGTCAGTATTCCTCTGCGGGTTATGGCAGTATGAAATCGAACGCATTTTGGTCGGTAACACGTTATATTTTTATTAAGTCTTGTTAAATGGTAAACAATATGCTACAAGTGGCAAAGAAGGAGCTGCTTGGTAAAAAAGTTAATGTTGTGAAAAACACTGCGTTTTTATTTGCACATCCTACTTTCAGTAAAATGTGCCTAATAAGCGAGTTTTTTATTCTCTCTCCCCCCGCAGTAGGAACTGAACCAGATTTGTTTACTGAAGTGGAAAACGAGCCATAGAGTGTTCCAAACCAAATCTCGATTCTATTTCTACACCAAAGATCCGTAGCCACCCCCCCTTCTCTGGTCCGTCTGGAATACCATTCCGGCTGGATCGGTGTCGCAAATTCCAACTTCAAGCCAATCCAAGCGCAACGAATTGTCATCATCTCGTCTGTATGCGAGTTACGTGGAGGAGTGGGGTTTAAAGGGGAGGAGTAGTTTGCGGAGTTGAATTTGTTACCGCCATCGCGAGCGATTACCAGCGAGTGAAGTTTACATACATAACGATCACGCTGCGCCAGTTTCTGGTGCCGGAAGAGGAAGAGCAGGGGAAGGGTTGTGGCACATAATGTGGCGTAACGTCGCCAGCGTTTCGCGCACTCCACACCGCCCTCACCATATGGCGCTGGAGTTACTCTCCCCTGTTCCATCCATCGATCGACCGAGCGAAGCTGTGTGAAGTTCACGGTCACCGGACTTGCTGGAAGTGATCGCATCCAAATTGTGGAGCGTCGTCACGCTCGAGCGCTTTTACAGCTCTATTGTTCATTTACACCCGCGATGCCCGCGGGTCCCGATGCCTGCCGATTATGTCCCTTATTCTTCGGAACGAGCGAACTAACCCGATTGGAAGGGGGTAACATGCAACAGCAGGTGGAGGAGGTGATGGACAAGCAATCACGACGCTGGGTTTGTCACCGGTGCACTTGCTTCGACGGGCAAACCGTCCATACCGATGCCAAGCTTTCCTCCCCTGCGTTCGTTCCCTTTAATGGTAATATTCGATTTCGTCGTAAACTACTCTTCACAACGTGACGGACGCTAGAGGGGGTGGTAGTTGGTTAGGCGGGTGGAGACTATGCTGCCGTTGATGGACCTCAGTGCCCGCGATCGATCGCTATCGGACGATGGGATTAATGGAAATAAAGGGGTGGCGGTTCAGATTGATGAGTCAATTTTCATCAATAAATATCAAATAAACAGAACCTCCAGCGGCAGTGGAAGAGTGTCCGTGACGGGTCGTTAGTATGCAACCACCATCACAGCAATCCCCCGGGTCGAACTTCGGTACGGAAATGGAAGTGCGGAAGGAGATTGGGAGAACAAGACTAAACTGTGAAATATTGCACACGAGATGTACATTTCCATCACCGGGTTTGGTTTTAGGTTTCGCTCGATCAACGCTCGAATCGTTTCACTTTGATTTAGCCGAACACACGTTATTCTTATCATGTTATAACCGTGCGATGTTTACCAGATTTAATCTGCAGATTATACCGGCTATTGATACTTTGCACGAGCAATCAACTATTGATTGAAATGTGTGTTTTGGCGAGCCAAATGATTTTCGAAAAACATATTGATTTTATTATGAGTTAAAATTGAAAACATTACATGAGTATCAATGTAAATAAAGTAGTTGTAAAACGTGATTCCAATCTCACATTGCTTAAATATACGCCAATGTTAACGCGGGCGGAATCTGATCTGTGTTGAAAACTGTAATTTCCTAGTTCCGAGGAAACGTTTCAGATGATGGGAACCACAACTTCGAGGCTAAAGAGATTCACGAGCATTCATCGACATGTGTTACTGCCGCGTGGTTGTCTGGACACTAGTAATGGTGTGTTCATTGGTTAGAATTTTTTAACCCCACAATTAATCCGCCCACTCGATCGATCTGGACGCGCGCGTGATGTGAGCCGGTTGATGACGATTTTTTAACAAAACCCACCCTCTTTGTCTCGATGGTCAAGATGACGACGTCACCGTTTGCTCACACTACAATAGTACAGTGGTGGCAAAAAAGTACACCTTAAGGGCTTGAGAAAAATTACACTCCACTCCCACCGGCGGGCGGTTCCCCGTTTCCGTCGAGTCACGTTTCGATTTTCTTCCATCACACGCGCAAATTAGTTTCAATTGAAGCCATCTTACATCTCGTGTCTGTCCCGCCACCGCCGCTTTCCTTTCCAATGCAAAGTAGCGCGAATGCGAATTGCTCGAGAACGGGTTCAAAGGGGGTGGCACGCTTTTTTGCTGTTAATGCTATTTATATTGCTTCGATATGTTAGAAGATGAACTAATTCTATACGTTTTGTTTGAAGTGTGCA
>KE524884.1:9789-20441 GCA_000441895.2 Anopheles sinensis | reverse complement strand
ATCCTTTCGCTCTCGCGTCCCATGGAATATCGGTGTTGCCATGGAAGCCCTGCTGTGGATTCAATATAAAAAGTTTTGCTATGGTAATACTTTCCAAAGAGTCAGTTACCGTGCGTTGTGGCCATTGTTGGGGGAGTTGTTGCAACACACTTGGACCGTATAATGAGGGACAAAAGTGCATGGCCATCGCAAAAGGCGAAAGTGTTGCGACATTTCTAGCTTTGGCTTCACGTTATGCGCTTTATGCAGACCGTGGTGGTGCTCATGGTGTTCGTCCCCCGGGTCACATGGCGTTATGCATGGTGGGTGTGGGACAAATAGAGAAAGGACTCGCCCGTGACCGTCCAGAAGGAGCGCATTCTTGGCGATTTTGCTTTCCATCCGTTTGTGTCAACCTCGGCAACCGATTAAGTGTTACGTCGAAGCTGCAACAGTGGCATGAAAGGCTGAAAGGCATTAAAAAAGGAAAATTCATTCCATCCATTGCAACACTCAGCATATTTATGGCAATGAGTTGCAGGATTTTTAGATTATACTAAGCATTGAACAATATTTTGTCGTAATGTTGATACGCAATCACTCGTGTACATTTGGTTCTCTGCATTATGACATGTTAATATGTTAAATACGGTATGTTTTCCTATCTTCTTTATCTATTTAATAAAATGCAAAATGCCACAACAATTGTTGTGTCCGTTTCTTTACTGAAATGATTTCTGCTTTAACTTTGATTTTATTAGCAAACTTTTGTTCTGAATTATTCACCATTGATTTCTAACAAATGATTTTTAAAAACATCAGTTAAAACAGTTTTCCTTCCACTTTTTCCATTTTAGTTCGAGGATGCCGTCCAGGAAAATCGGTACCGATGCCGGAAGAGGAAATCCGAGCGCTTTGCTTAAAATCTCGCGAAATATTCCTACAGCAGCCAATTCTGCTGGAACTAGAGGCTCCACTTAAAATATGCGGTATGTTGATTGACGGTTGCGTCATTTACTTTCTTTATCGGTTAGGAACTTTGACTAAAATTCCCCCATCCTCATTCCAGGTGATATTCACGGCCAGTATACAGATCTGCTGCGACTGTTCGAGTACGGCGGTTTCCCACCGGAGGCCAACTATCTGTTCCTGGGGGATTACGTCGATCGGGGCAAGCAGTCGCTGGAGACGATCTGCCTACTTCTAGCATACAAAATCAAGTACCCGGAGAACTTTTTCCTACTGCGCGGAAATCACGAGTGTGCCAGTATTAATAGGATATACGGTAAACTTCGAACGGACAAAGTTTACGTTCGTTCTTCTGCTAACGAGGCTCTTTCTTCCGTTTCAGGTTTCTACGATGAGTGCAAGCGGCGGTACAATGTGAAGCTGTGGAAAACATTCACCGATTGTTTCAATTGCCTGCCCATCGCTGCCATTATTGATGAGAAAATTTTCTGCTGTCACGGTGGCTTAAGCCCGGATCTGAACGTAAGTTCTCTGGTCCGATTGATGGGACAACTGTTTGAAAATACTTTATTGCACTTCTGCCCATAGCATATGGAACAAATTAAGCGCATCATGCGGCCCACAGACGTCCCCGATACGGGCCTGCTGTGCGATCTGCTGTGGAGCGATCCGGACAAGGATGTGAAGGGCTGGGGTGAGAACGATCGAGGCGTCAGCTTTACGTTCGGTGTCGATATCGTCGCCAAGTTTCTGCTGATCCACGAGCTGGACCTGATCTGCCGGGCGCACCAGGTCGTCGAGGACGGGTACGAGTTCTTCGCCCGGCGGTCCCTGGTGACGCTTTTCTCGGCCCCGAACTACTGCGGGGAGTTTGACAACGCCGGCGGCATGATGTCGGTGGACGCAAATTTGATGTGTTCGTTTCAGGTACGCTTTGTTGGAAAAGTTGTGGTGTTAACACCATATTAACATTTGTTCTGTTTTGTTCGTAGATATTAAAACCCTCAGAAAAGAAGGCCAAATACCAGTACAGTGGAACTAACAGCCAAAGGCCGCAGACGCCCCAGCGCAACCAGAATCCAACCAATAAACGGAAATAATAATTTCTCTCCCTTCTCAACCGCTACCTAACGAGACGCAGTAAGAAAAAATCATCATCAGCAGCCGCCAGTGGGGCATCGAATGCTGGCACCACGAGCAATACCACCACCACCACCACCACCAACACCCCCACCACTACCACCAATAGCAACACCAACGTTCACCTAAGTAATGCCGGTGAGGACGACGAAGAGGAAGAATTAACACTGACCGGTACGTCCGTCCCGTATGACCCGGCGGTGGATAGTTTCGCGCACCAAGAGCCAGACCAAACGTACGCATCGTCTTCCACCATGCAAAAGAACCGGATGGCGTCCAGCAAAGCAATAGGATTTACGGACGAACCATCATCGAAGTGCAACGAGGTCGTCGTCGTCGGATCAGCAGCATTGCATTTACGGCCCGCAACACCATCGGTCGTGCGGTCGGAAGCGGATCTCATCGGAACGCTGGCTGAAGACGACGACGAAGAGGAGGACGAAGCGCCGCCTCCACCGTCGCTGCAAACGGTTCCGATCCTACAGCTGCAGGCGCTTCAGTTGCATAAAACATCGGGCCAATATCAACCGGCGGATAAATCACAGGAGACGATGGGGAAAAGTACCGCCAACGTCACCGGACCCGTGAGGAATTGCTTTTCGCCACCTCCGCCAGCGATTGTGGCCGTTTCGGTCGCGAGTGGCAGACAAACGATGCCACACTATCCACCGGCGGTAACGCTACCGAAACCGACGCCACTCTGGGTCAATGCTGGGGGTCCCACAACATCATCGGGCATTGCGAGTAGTAGTAGTAGTACCAGCAGTAGCGGTAATATGAGCGCGAGGCAAAGGCCATCTTCGGTAACGACGGACCTGTACTCGGTGGCGTCCACGATCAGCGTGACCACGGGAAGTAGTTGCCCGGCCGTCGTCTCGAGCGTGCCGATTCTTCGAACATTCGGTGCCTCCGCTGGTTCCAAACGGCAAAACTCTTTTGGTAGCTAGGTTTCGTCTGGTTTTGTTGCTACTTAAAAACACCTGAATTCATGTTGTTTCTTCTTATAATCCCCAACTATCCGTTGAAATTAGGTTTTAGGTTCAGGGGAAGATCAGAGATGCATTTATCGTTCTTCGCGTTGCCACACGAAATGAGCGCAGAATGTCGCATTAATTTTTTTTTCAAATTGAACTGTTGCAAATGAACTATAGTTTACCGTTTGGTCTTTCTGCGTATCTTTTTGTCTCTTTTGAATTTTTAGAAGATTATCTATTTTGCATTACTTATTAATCGGTAACAACACCTGCTGTTTAACGAAGAACCGAAAAACAAACACAAACAAAGCAATTGCTAAAAGAAGGTGTGATGGCTCGTGGAGATGATCGAAAGAGATCATTACATAAAGATGATGATGATGATGATGATGAATCAATGATTGTGTCGCGACAAAAACGGAAGCGAGTGAGAAATGGAGGGAATGAACTTAAATAGGAACGAAAGGGGGCGAAATGTTAGCGAACGGGAGGATAAAACAAAAAACGGAGGAGAACAGGAGAGAACAAAATAAAAACTAGCGGATAAGGATATGAACTTTTGTTGCTACAAAACGGCAACCTACACACAATGTGCGTCCCAGTGGAACCGATAGTGTGCTTTTGTGCACGACCGGAAGAGTGGGAAGAAGTACACAAACAATAAATATCTACCTATGGACGAATGCAAAGAATGAAATGGAACGTTTAAATAAATGGCGGCGTCAATGGATAGAGTAATGGAAATTAGAACAGCATAGAGGCGCATACCGTAGCGGTGTGTTACAACGGTTTGCCAGGGGTTAAACTCTGATGTTTTCGGAACTAACACAAGTACGAACAAACCGGATGCCAATGGACGGCACTAGAAAGTAGTAAGAAAACTCATACATACACCAATTCGAGAGATGCTCGGTGGAGAATTAAGAATGCACCGTCAATGAGTGCATTGCGTGGGAGTAAATGCATAAAGACACATTCACACGCATCAACACGTACTCTGCCGAGAGCCACAACATAAGCGTACACGAATTCCCAGACCCGGGAACATCAGGGCACATGTAAAAACCTGTTATCAGTGTTAGTGTTTGCGCTATGAGCGTTAAAAGTGCATCTGTATCAGCCGGAACGGGGAAACATCTGTATCTATTGCCGTTGAAATAAAGGAAGGAAAAGGAATCATGCAAATCATACATATTCAGAGCGTAGAGGCGAGTAGAGTCTATCGGCATGTACACTGTGGCCAACAAAAATCCGGGCACCTAAAAAAAGATCAGTCGTCCGGTTTTGCGCTCAATTTTAGAGTACTTTGAATTGATAACGATGATTTTTGTAAATCGCATCTTCTTTCACGTACAACAGCTGTAGATGCAGGTGCTCATAGAAGATGCTATAAACGAAAATCGTCGTTAACATTTCTGAGTACTCTAAAATTGATCACAAAACCGGACGCCTATCATTTTAAGGCGGTCGAATCTGCATAGATCCCAGTGTAGAAACGCGAAAGTCGACGCAAGAAAGAGTGAAGGGAAAGAATTGCCAATGATGTCCTACACTGGCACAATATATTCTCGAAGATGATGAGGGAAGGAAAGGGTGGAAGTGCCGGAGGCACAGAAGTAGAGAGAAAACAAATATATATATACACACACTCTATATACATGTGCATATACATAAAAAAAAAGAATAATTCATACACTACCAGAGGGGAAGCGAGGGAGAACGACGATGCGAGTAGACAAAGGACAAAGTTACACATAAGGAAGAGGGAACTTCCGATTACTTTCGATAAGATCGGTTCATATTGCCTTCTGAAACAAAAAGCTAAGTAGAAGTACTATATTTTCCCAACAGATGAGTGGCGTGAGCTGTGAATGGAGGAATATGGAAGAAGATCAAAACACTTTCATGAAAAAAATAATCAGGATTAATATCAAAACAATGCTGCAAGAACTCAAAGAAGAAAACTAGGCACGTAAACGCGAACTTGAACTCCATCAGTACGTTGTGGAACAGTTGTGTCAGGAAAAAGAATACAATCTCCGCAACGTGCAGGCAGAGAGGCAGGAAATAAAAGTAATGTAAAAAGGACTATAACAAATATAATAACAAAATATTTCATCTTCGATAGCAAAACTGAAAAGAGCGAAAACGACACACACACACCACACAACAACAAAAAACAAACACAGCGGCAGTCGCGTTCGGTCCCACTTGCGTTGTTATGGTTACTCTATGGTGGTGTGACGGTTGCAGGAAACAGAAGTTATTAATTTTTATGCATTTACACGGAACCAACTGAAATTTTCGAGCAAAAGTTGTTCTTTTCCAACAGAGAAGATTTTGTGGTTATAATTTTATTTCAGTTTCCTCATGTGGTGGTTGCACTCCCTTTTACTTGATGCTCGAAAACTATGCAAATAGAAGTCTTTAGTACCGCTACACAATACATGTCCGTTAGAAGTCATACATCAAACACACTCACATGACTCAAACTTAAAAGAATTTAAAGTAAAACGTGCGCCGCATTACATCCCTTTGAGTGGAAAGAAAAATTCATCGATTAAAACTCTCGTGCTCTGCTGTACGCCGGTCAACCAAACACCGACGTGCCCAACCCCCGATACCGGGTAGTAAGAAGAAGCCCTCACGTTTGAATCCCCGGTGGAACCAATTTCATAAGCGATACAACACGACGTTTGGATGGCTTTTACAAAATCAAACTTTTCTACAACCGAAGAACGACCGGGCGAAGAATGAAGCACACACGCTGGTGAACGCGCTTTTCGAATGCTGTTTTGTTGAGAGATTATTTTTTTCCGCGAACCGGTGACATTTTTGCCGGCGAGTTTGCTGACACTTTTCCTCTGCCAATTGTCGTTGAAGAGGAAGAGATTGTAGCTTGTATAGGCTGGTTAGCGCTTTCCCGGCGCTCGACCAACTTCACGTAGTCCATGATATAGGCACGCTTGCTTTCATTCTCCATCTCCTTCGTTCATCACTTTGTTAGCGGTTGATTTTCTCTTTAGATGCGCCATGCAAGGAACGCAAACAATGATAACAAAACACGCCGAATGAATAAAGAAAAAACAAGCAATTGAATTAAAAAGTAAAGCATTAAAGCAGCATAGTAAATTATTCTCATTAACAACACACAACACAAAACAAAAAGAAAACACGCCGCAAGCATAACCCGGTCTGGTCAGATCCAGAAAATACGGGGTCGATCAGACGGGCAAACTATGTTGGAATGATGAGCAATGTAATGAATAAAGGATCATTATTACTATTACTTGCAAGTTTGTCTACACTGGTCTTCGGGTTTGGAAAGAAAAAGATACGCGAACTTCGCTTTCGAAAAATCGTTATTCGCTTTCGTACAAGCAGTCCAATTGCTGGAATTTGTGTGGTAGATTTTTTGTTATAAAGCTAGCTACTAATCCCTTCACCCTTTCGGATACGCGTACATCGGATAAAAGCAAACGGCAAGTAATCGGGCTACATTTTTGCCCGGCCCATGTCCAGGCATAAACAGCAGCAAAATGGAATAAATAAATAAGAAACCTTTATAATCCTGCCATTTCTCATCTCGGCGGATGTCAGTTGAATCTGACAAGTAGCTAACAAGAAACGACGGGGTCCATTGATTGAAGCATTGTGGTGGGAAAACGAAAGAAAAGGGTGGAAATTTAAATTAAAATAAAATAAGCAAATAAATCGATCAATTCGAATTTCCATTTGCAACCGTCAGCGAAAGGAAACCCCCGATTGAGCGGTAAATTCATTTCCATATTGCAATCAATTCATGTATGCAGGCAGCGTCGTGGTTGGCTATGATTTTCCCAATCGAAATCGTCCTGTCAAGCGGCGATAGGAAAAAAAATCCAGTTTCCCGACAGTGGTTGAAACTGAAGGAGTGTCGTGAACCATCCATACCAGACCGTTATTGCATAGTGAGTGAGTGAGTTTCATAAAACTAGTGATAATTTTCAAAACGCAACGAATGAATTCCCGGTAGGTAATGATTTCCGCACGAACTAACGAAGATTGGTAACAATCTTTTACCAACTTTTCCGAATCATTTTTGAAATTGACTTTTCTGTTCTTTCCGCTCAAACTTTTCAGCTGTTATCGAAATGAAAAATCGGGCCAATCTCATCGGTTATCAGTGAACGGATGTATCGATTTGAAACTCGAAGGTAAACTTTTGCGAACAAAGTTTTAACGTAAACGCTGAAGCAAACACAATTCGCGAATGGCGCCATTCGGAAGCACATCCGGAGAGTGTTTCCATGCCAACAACGATTGGAAGCGCTTCTTCGATGTCGTGTGCTGGGTTTGCAAGGAGTTTGTGTGTATCTTTTTTCTTTTTATTTAATCTTCATTTACCCCTTCCGCTGATTGCAAAGTTAGGCAATCAATTATTTGACGCGAGAAGAAAAGGGAACAATTTTCAATGTCAACACCGTTGTCCAGTGCCAAAAACGAGAATGATACTGGTGAATCTTTTCTGTTAAAGTTTTTAAATGTTTCTTGATCCATTTGTTTCAATCGGAGAACATCCTCATCCTAAACAAGACTTTAATTTACGATTTCAACATGATAAATGGTTTCACCGCACGATTGGTCAAAAAAAGGAGAAGAACTAGGCACGCAGGCAAGCGTTGCAGGCAAAAGCACTTGCACTTCCCCAGCCGGTATAAATTGTCGCTTTTGACAAGTTCTGTTTCAAGACAATGAAGCAAACCGGTCCCGGAATCGGCTGAAATTTAGACACAGATCCACACACACATACACCCGGTTAGTAGTTGAACAGCGTGCTAAGAAAACTTTCTTCCTAATCCAAAATCTTCCTCTAAGGGGAGGTCACCCGAAAGGAAAAAAGAGAATTGCTTTATTTACCACGGCACACTCAAATTCATCATCACTCTGCCAGCACCAGGGACAGAACTGTTTGTTTCTGGTCGGTCTTCCTTCGGCCGCTGCAGGCCTTACTCTTTTCCCTTCCCTTTCCCCATCAACCGGTCTCTTCCTTTTGAGTGTGTTTGATGACGCTACGGATTTGGTTCGGGCACTTGGGCCGGGGCATCGGTTTCCGCACTACGAAACACACAGCCTCGGGGCAACCTGCGGGCTTCGGTTGTGTTTTGTGCACGGACCGTTTCCTGTGTGGCTGTGAATGAGTGTATGTGCTTCTTGGGAGTGGCCACTTCACACAAGCTCTAGATCTGGGAACCGTTCCGCGAGAGGACGGAGTGAAGCGTTGATTTATGGTTTCCACTCGAGCCAAGTGAAAGACTCGAAACGGACCCCTCGAGACATGTCCCGATGCACTGGCAACGCTTCCGGAAGTTTCGGTTGGATGTTCGGAAATAAATTTCCCATCGTTTGAATGAATGGCACACTTCTGGCTCGCCATTGTTGCGGTTTTAGGTTCAGAACTGTTACAAATGTCAGTCGTGTGTTTCAAGGCTACCAATGCAGAAGTAAGCTGGGGACATTTTCTTTCATACAACAACTTCTTCCTTCCCTCCCACCCCTCTCTTCTTTGGAAAACTTACCCAGAACTATGTTTTTGTTTCAACTATTTTCCTTGTCACCGCTCTGAACCTTCATCTTGCCAACGGCACTAAAGATCACGAATGCAAAGAAAAATGCGGCAAAGACCTGATCGCACCGGTGCTGCATTTTCGGTATGAATATAAAATATTCTTCAACCCGCAGCGCAAGTTTTGGTTGGGCAGTTTTTGAAGTGGCCGGCATCGTTGAGCACATTGCATTTTCCCGTTGGTTATCCACTTTCGAAAACCGAATCACCAACTCTGGAGTGAATAACTTTTCCGGATGGAGGGATAGAGCTCACCTTCTGATATTTCGTGTTTCAGTTCTGCGGTGGAATTGCAGTTCACATCCTCGGGCCCCTTGGACCCGGGTTGCTTTTGAGCAAATGAAACGATACGACCCGAAAAATGCACTGGACAACGGGTGATTTGCTTGCCCCCGCTGGCTCTGGTGGAAAAGAAAAAGGGTAAAATTGTACTTCTCCCTTCCAGGTGAGCCACTTTTTTCAGTAATATTTTTGGTTATGAATATATAATGTTGGAATTTAATGAGTTAGGAAACCGATTAAGTGGAAGGAAAAATTGAAAAAGAGAATGCTCGAAAGACATTTCTGTGCCAAAATACTACTGGTGTAATGACCAAATTGATCTTTTCACATAGATGAAATGTTTTAAAGAAAATCCTACAGGAAAAAAGAAAAGCTACAGGTATATCCGATTATTGGACATAACAATTATCTCCTAGGATGCAACTGAATTATTTACATTTCTCATGGACTAGACTAGAACTCACCAATAACTTACTAAACAAACTCGCAATGCAAATAGAGATTGGTTCCAACACCACGTCGAACGGCTTGCTTTCGTGGTTTTGCTCGATGACTCAATTTGTGGCATCCTGTTCCGCTTCGGCCAGTTATGTCGCTGCGGTTTAGGGTTATTCAATTAACTACTCCAATCATCGCGATTTGCAAATTTACCGGACGTGATCGGGACCGGGCGAGGGTGTTCGGCGTCTCGAGTGCAAATTGCCATTGTTTGATAAACATCTGAATAGCTAGGTCGAAATTTGTATGCGGTGCATTGTTAAATATTGGTTCACCAGCCGCCCAAGGTGACAAATATCGGGATATATGATTCAAACAAACATTGATACGCAACGCCAAACGTGTTTCAAACCATCTGGGTTATGAAGCGTAGAGATTAGTGGCTGCAAATATGGCCCAAAGATATGTACGCTCGGTATTTCATATACCTAAGATCCATCTTTTTTTCGTTTTCTTTTCAAATAAGATGTGATTATCTCTATTAGAAAGATAAAATTATTATTTAAAATACTTATCAAATATTTCCACAAAATGGGTGATCCTTCTTTTGATCGTGCGTTTGCAAATGTTGCTAGCTGTTGAAAACAAAATTCCCTCCCTAACATGATTGCCTACTCCCTACTCTCACACCATTTGTCATAAAGATAATGCACTAACTCGCGGGAGCTAATGGAAAAGTCGTAAAAAGTAGTCCATTTGGATGGTTTATTATGACTTTGAGTGGTGTTAATTTTATGACTTCCGCTTTTTTTTTAATTGCCTATTTTTTCTACTTTTCCACTACCACAGTTGGTCAACTAATCAGGAAATGGTTTCTAGGAATGCCATAAAGTATTTAAAGGGAGTTATTTTGTGTCTCTAATTTTGGTAAGTTTTTGAAACTTAACGTAACATTATCGTTGGTCCATCCTTAGCCGTTGAGTCGGTTCGAATGGTAATAAAACCATGATGGAATATTAATATTTATTAGCAATTGTTTAACAAATGCGTTAAAACCACTTTAACGCATCTTTGGGTTTCACAGCTAATTGGGACCCGGAGAAAATTTTCCTCCCTGGATCCCGACGTAAGATGAAAACGAGCAGCTCGTCTGCTCAATGCTTGTGTGTTTCAAAACGAAAGTTTATTGTATTTCCATTCCTTGTGCTCGGTGCAATAATTTTATCCTATTTCTATTGCTTTCCGTTTATGCGACGCATTATGAC
>KE524882.1:30125-56151 GCA_000441895.2 Anopheles sinensis | reverse complement strand
TAAACGGAGCCGACTGGATGAGCTAGTTGGTGGGACATTCGGATGGCAAGGTGTGGTGTGTTGTTGTTTGGTGCGGAGCGGGCGGGATGAGCTTCCTAGCTTTCGAAGGGGTCGCATTTGTGGGCGAGCGTAATTGAATTTTCCGGAATGAGTAGAATCGAAGTGTCTACCCACCCACCCGGCTTTTGGGTTCGGAAAAATGGGGGAAAACACTTCGCTCGTCGTTGATATTTTCGGGTTAAGAGCTTTCGAGACCGAATTAGTGGAAAACCAGGTTCCGGCGCAAAATGAGGTCGCCCGGATGGATGTCAGGGGAGCTACAACAACTACAACAACAACAACAACAGCAACAAGGATCCGGGACGATAATGTTATGCTATGGAGCAAAGTGTCGTTGACGTCGACCACTTGGTAGTCATAATAGTTCTATTTTAAAAAAGCGTTCACCCTCGGGGTATGTGCGCCAGAATTGTGCCCGGGTGCCATGCAATAACTCACAGATTGGAAGTCCCACGAGTGTCACAATGAACCGGCCAAACACGGAACAACCATCTCCGGCCTGGTGGAGGAGGCAACCGCTCCTTCGTCCTCTCATATCCATCAACAGCTGTCGGGTGATTCAAAGCAATCCACCACTAAACGACCCATTAGAATAACCCCAACCATGTTTAATGGGACCCGGGTAGTCATACACATCACTATACCGTTACTACCCTCGGAGGAGTTTTAACCCGATCGAGGTTCTACCGACCGGGAAAACCGACCTCTTAGCGTGCGTAAGGGGCGGGCGGGTCATAATAATTTCCACTGTCATGTATCGATTGTAACAATCCGATAATGGGGGCGCATTTGTGTGTAAATGTGAATACCATTTACCATTATGCAACCTTCTAACGAGCAGCGTGGGATTAAGTAGCCGTATCGCCAGCCGGTTCACCCGGTCCTCTTTGCCCGGCCGAAGGGGAATTGCGTCAGCCCCGGATGTGGTTCCGTGAATCGCTTTCGTTCGCTTCAGTAAGGCACGTTAATGAAAAATTATGCCCCGTTCCGGCAGATCAAATCAACAATAATTACCAGTGAAGTTAATTGAATTCTCGCTACTCCTGTGGCCCTGCCGGTGTTGGAGCGCAGCAATTTCTCGTTACCGATTTTCCTGTCCATCGGTTTTTGCCCTAAATGATACGTGTGTGTGTGCGGGGTGGTGCTCTATCTAGATGACATAGTTTGTGACATGGAAATAAATCACCTCCATTACCCGAGACGATGGGTGGCGTTAAGGGTTGGAGTACTTCCTTGCAGGGAGTTTGTGGATTTTTCATTACTTTTTTTCGTTCAGTGGAAGCATACAGTATGAGATGGTTCAAAAGCTCAGCGGTGTTGCAATTTAAGTCACCCCAGAGAAGAGACTTCGGCAGAACTAAGCGACCGAATTGAAGGAGTCCCAAAAGGAAGACCCAAAAATATCGCCAAAGAAGCAAAGGCCAAACGATAGGTATTTTTTGGGCTCGATTTCTTCATCCGTTAAATGGATCACTTTCTTCCACTTCATCTTTCTTTTCCCGCAACGGTGTAAGTTGTCCAAATTAATAGCAAGTTGCAATCGATAGGCTCCGAGGGACACCGGCAGTGCCGAGAACGATGTTCTCGGATGCTGTATTTCACTTCAAAGGTGGGAGGAAAACTTTTCGCGAACAAGTTGGAAAGTAATTTAAAAGAACTTCGCCGTTGTCATTGGCGTGTGGCCGCGCTTCCAAAGACGTTTTGTAATGTGCGCGATACCCAAACCCGCACAAATCTTTGAAACTGTGATGAAGACGAGGGTTTGTGGGTAGGGAAATGCAAAGCGAAGGAATTAATCGTTTCCCGAGGAGCTTTAAGCAGATCAATATTTTTGTTTGATCAGAAGCTGTAGAGGAAAAACATTGTTGTTCAAATTATATGAATGGAATTATTTTCAAACAAACATGGTTCAGAGATGTAAAGTGTCATGAATATGCTAAGTATAAACAAATGATCAAAATATTAATTATTTGAATCGATATTATTTACATTTTCTAATCAAGCTTTTTTCCCTTTTTTCATTGCAGGTATAATTCAGCAAAGGTTTTGCAGAACTGATCCGAAGAGGAGGATCGCTAGGGAAAAGTAACTAAATAAATCATCGCTTTAAATCTCAACGCCTTCCCCCTCCCCTTCCCCGTCCGACGGCGAGCACCCTCGGGTGGACAAAGTTCTCCGATTAATTTAAGTTGTTATTTATTGCCACCACTTCCGGTACTTGATGAGATGCAAAAGCCATAGCAAATAGTCTGCAATTTGTAGCTCCGTGGTAAGGATCCGTTCCCCGGGACCGCTTCCCCATTTAGCCCATTCGTAAACCACACAGCAAACGCCCGCTCCCCACCCAACCCGACGCTAGTCACTAATGGTGTAAATCCCGTTCGAAAACCTCCGTTTTATTTCTATTTCATCGATTCGCCCGCTTGTTCTACCGATTCTACCCGGAAGTTTCCGATCCGATCCCTATAACCGCCCACTTCCGCCGGCGGGATCTGTCGTTACGTAGAGGGCTGGGCTAGTTGTGGATTACCTCAATTTGTTTTGTACCGTTTGTTCATCCCTCGGACATCCTATGAAAATGGGATACAAAAAGAAAAACCGAACGCCTTTTGCAGCAAGCGCTACGACGGGGAAGAAAACAAAATCTGTAGTACAAAACGGCTCATAAACTCTCGATCCGCTGGCAGGCGGCTGACCGAGGCTGACAAAAGGATCCATCCCGGCTACCGACGGGGGAAGCTGAAACAAAGGCACCGAAATCCCGTGAAACGTTCCTACTTTATCTTATCGATTACATCGAAACCCGGTAGCCGGATGACCGGATGCGATGTTGCGGTGGGGAAAACCGGTAAGCATTCGGTTGCTCAATACGGATGAAACAAGCGTTCGATGCTCGTGCCTCCATTTGGCACCGGTTTAAAATGTACGAAAAGTGCTGGAAACTGCGCCATTTCACATTACTTCCGGGTTCGTACCGTTTGGGCAGCGGGGTTTTATATCGCCACTTGCTTTTACGGTGCTTTTTTTTCGGGAAAGGATGAACAACCCAACTATGGTCGTGTATTACAGGGATGGACTATTTTTTCCTTCCTTCTCTTTTGATGATGCAATCGGAGCCGGTGTCTCCTTCGCTTCGAGAAACTGTGCCCGAACACTTTTGATCATCCGGCTGTGGAAATCGATCGATTTCCGTTCCGTCCGGCTTGGTGAATTCCTTCCGTGAGTTCGGGGGAAAACGCTCAGAATGGTAAAGCGTCGCACTATATCCGGCTCGCCGGTGCCCTGCTTGTTCCCGGGGGCTGAGATATTTATAAACACATCGAACTGTCATTAAAAGCTCATAATTTATTCGACCGAGATTGGGACACGGGATCGATTCCCAGCGACCGTTTCCGACAGGAATTCGTTATCGACGTTTTCCGGGCGCCCGCGCGCTGTGCATCGTTTTCTTTGGAATATTTTTATTTAAAATAAAAATTAACGAATGCGACATAAAGTGGGAAGGAAATACGAAGCAACAGCAACAGCTCATTAACGACTTCATCGCGTTTCGCCATTTAAAATGCAAAAATAAAAACGAGGTTTTGTGTTCAGTTCACCATTACCAAAATGAATGGAAAACTTGGACGAAACAGAATACACCTCAATCGTGGAACATGTACGCCTTAAGCCTCCTTTTCCCAACCTGTTACTGTTGAAAAGACACCGTCTCACCTTAGAGGAAACGAGGAGAACAAGAATACTACAAAAAAAGTAAACAGACTTACATCCGAGACATACTATTTCAAAAACGGCCCTTCCTTTGACATCACTGCGAAAAAGGGTTTCTTTGCGACAGAATAGCACAGGACGCGAAGGTTGGACGATGGTTTACCTATTTTATGCATTTTTCATATGTCCGCATTCGAAACGTCCCAGTTGGCCTCCAGGGTGGATAAGTGTAGTAGGTCGCTCAAGGAAGGTCCAGCGTCCTCCATTCGGTTCCAACAGGCAGGCGTTCCGAATTTCTCGGAACTCTTATGACCCGCATATTTGTGTTCTTGTGTTTTTTGTTTTGCTCCTGAGGGAATACTTGCAAGAAACCTGCCTCAGTAGGGGTAGTGTCACAGTGCAGAGTAATAGCACAAAAGGAAGGACGAAAAATAAACCCACCAAGAAGTACTACCGCATTTGCATGACCGTTTTTCATACCATTTTGCACGCGAATATTTCTCATCTTCGAAGTGCTGGTTCGGAGAACCGGGCCGTAAACCACAGGGACGAAAGGACACATCCCACCATTCCGTGTTTATGTTCCGTTCCAAGTTAAAGTATAAAGAAGTAAAGTAAAACGAACTTTTAATGAATGCTTGTGGGAAGACTTTAGGTGTAGGTATTGTTTCGATACCTTTTTTGGAACAATTTAAGCAACTATAACCGTACCAAGTAGAACCACGTGACGTAGCAGAAAACTGTATAAATATTGGCCCAACGGAGCACCGCAGGCGCTTTCAAGGAAAAGAAAACGTATCGAAAAACCGCACACAGTAACATTGTCTGCATTGTGGGCAGGAAACGGAAAGCATCCTACGCCTATCCGCTTCGGTTTCGCATATGACCGATGGGGCGGACAACCACCCAGAAGAAAACCGGTGAGGTTAACGTTACGTTTCAGCCAATGCCCGGGCGAGCTTCCTTTCGGCTATTCGAAAGAACATTACGGTCCGTGCCGGACCGGGGTTTTCCCTTGCCGAACGACACCGGTTGCGGGAAGAAAATTGCAGTTTCATGACACCGTAGGCTCTGGGGTGTTGCAAAAGTCCTCGGTGGTGAAGAAAAACTTTACCCCAAACCATTTATCTTCCCGCTATTGGTGGTGGTGGTATGGTGCCGAAGGTTCTGCGGCCCGAAAGCGTTCCGGCTGCAGTTCCGCTTCCGGGCGGAAGTTTGAGGTCAAGATTTTATGTACTGTGCCTTGTGGTGTGGCGTGGAGCAAGGAAATGTGGCCACGGTGAGAAAGAAAGCGAGATGAAGCAAAAAAGCTTCCTTTCCACAGGAAGCAGTCTATTTAATCCTACCTTTACCCCGCACACCGCTGACTTCCTGGATATGACCGTACCAGACCGAGAGCGGGAAGGAAAGCGGTCATCCAGTGCAGAAAATTTATTAACCATCATCGAATTGTAAAAGTTCGATAGCCATTATTATACAGCCATCTTTTATGTTTTATTTAGTTTTTTTTGACCACTCTTCTTTTTCCTTCTCACGTCAGTAAACGAACACACGGGATCATATTAGTAAGTTAACCTTTTTATGGCTGTTTTTCATTCACTTTACTTCGGACTCCTCCCCACACAGCCATCGCGCTCCGTTATAATGGACTTACTTATCCAATAAATTTTGCCTAGACCTATCCCATAGCGCTTAAGGCTCTCTCTCTCTCCATCTCTTTCTCTTTTTGTAGCCAAAAGAAAAAAAAAGCGAAGAGTGTAATAATAATCGCGCGACCCTTGAACCGTACCCAATCTCGTTAAGAGTCGCGGAAAGGAGAGGTATGGTACATGGTAGAGTCGTTCGTTCTCCTTTTTTTTCCTCTTGCAATCAAGCGGGGACAATGGTATGACCTTTTCCGTGACCATATTTCTAGTAATGGGTCATATTTTATAGACTTTGAATAAAAATAAAGCTTCCGCCATATGCGGCCGGCCCGCGGTGGAGCCTGATGTTGATCAGGATTCGCGTTAAAGGATATTTATGCCGGGACAAACCCGAGCGATGCCTGCGGCATCCAGGTTTTTGATAAAATTTACGACCTCCCTCTCCTTTCCGCATGCTTTTACACCGCGCTGCTCAACCCTGGACTCCACCGAAATAGGCGCCGGAGGGAAGTGTGCAAGAATTGGAAAGGCAATCGGTGGCTATTGAGGGAGCGAACGTGAATGAAATGAAGAAATTACGATACCGCGCTCGCGCACGTCCGTCATGACGGAGACAATATCGTGGAATCGTCCCTCTTGCCAGCCACTTTTGTTGAAGCAAACGATGGTAAGGTGGATAAAAGCAATGAGCAGCCCCGAAACGGGACAATTCGGAGCAAAGTGTTAATAAAATATGATCCTTCTATGTTGTGTGCTTCCGTGAAAAATTTAAGTAAGTAAGGATCTGCAAGAAAACCTCCGTGACAAGGTTGGCGTTTAAGAAGGTATTATTTTTATGGTACAAATACCATTTTTAATTCTTTTCACAGTATATGTAGCACAGTCAAGTCTCAAAAGATAAGTGGTTGTGTTTTTTGTAATCAAATTTAAAGAAAATATCAACTAACAAAAAATATAAAGTAATATCTACAATATACACGACGATGCCTATTATTTTTTTAAATTAAATCACACGTTGGAATAAGATGCTCAGCTCAAACATGAGGACCTTTTTCCCATTCCCCCACTGTGAAATTATTTCCCGCAAAACTGTAAAGTAAACTTTCCGTTAATTTTAGTGCTTCGAAAGCCACAACAGAAAAAGAAAACAACTTTGCCGAAAAATTTGAGTACCATTTCACTTGCAACCAAGCTTGACCCGTTCTGCTAGAAACGATCCTCCGAAACGGTCTTCCGAAACTCGTTAGCAAAGAAACTAAATTAGTGCGGCCCCTGTCAGGGAATGTTTACGATTTATGGGTAATTACTGAACTCTGTAATGGACACCGGGAGCCTCGAGCTGAACGGAAAACGTTGCCCATTTGCCGTTCATCTCGTGTGTTATCACTTCGTTCCATCTCGATGCCAGCGCCAAATGGAAGACGAAAAACTAATGAAGATGTTGCAATGGAAGAGGCAGCATACCTTGCCAATTTTCGAGGGTAACCACACGGTCGGCACGCGGAATGGTCGGTTGGAGGTAAAACGAAACATTTGACGAAGCAACAGAAGCAATTCAAAATTGTTTTGTAGTCTTCATAATCATGTTAAATATCTGTTTTACTCATTGCGGTATTTTTTCGCATGCAGCTCGGCACATTGAGCCCTTTATTACTATTCATGTCTCGGCTCTTTCCAACTCCTTTTCGACTGAATGACTGGTAGATGGCATTATCGTGCAGCTTCGCGCGCTTTGCCAGCACATGGTGCATCGCTTCGAATGTAAATGAATTCAAAATTCGTACGCGTTTGGTGCGTTCGTAACAATTAACGTTGTGGCTCGAACTGTGTACCGTGTCCACAGAATGGCATCATGTGGAACGGCTCCCAAAACGCACGATCCGAAATATATTCTATATTTCCCCCAACGAGGCACCGTGATTCGGTACGTGCGATAAATTGAATTATACAACTATGCATTCGTGGCGCTCTCGCGTCGTTTCCCGCCGTCGACCGTGCGCGTGAATGTTTTATGATGCCCACGACGAGTAAGACGATTGCATCGTTGGCGTCACTCACGGCCGGACTACATAACTTCCTTTGCACGCCCCCCAGCCTGGAACGTGTTTACTTGTTCTCTTGTCGCAGCGCATTCCAACTGCGTTCTGGTGCCGGGAGTGTTTCGCCTCTACGGTTACAATTTCTTCGTACACACGCTCGGCGAACGGGTACGAGTTATGATGGGGACATTTAAAAAATGCATTTGTCACAGCGCAATCAACCGCAAACGGACCAAATGACGCCGAAACGAAGGGGACGGAAAGGGGGAAAGAGCCAGCGTAGACGAAGATCGACGACCGGCTGGGCCAGCTTGCTGACCGGAATCAATAATTTACACCACTACGTCCAGAACCGGCGTTCGAGGTGAAGGTGCCTCCAATGATGATGGTAAAGACAGTAGCGTTTTCTGCCAACGTAGCTCACGGCCCAGGGAGGGTTGCTGTTTGTCCTTGCGTCAGCTTGTGCCTGGCCTTCCGGAACGTGAAACGGTCATTTAGATCGCTTCCTTTCCGGGAGGAGGCTGGTATCCAGGGCAGGTTGCGCGTCATTACCGAACATTCACTCACATGATGGCACCGTTTGGCAATTGGCTCGTCCAGTAAGGCCTAACGATCGGCCCGGAGCATCCTTTTCTTGTTTTCTTTTTTCCTCCCTCCCAAACTATGCCATTTGCCGGAGCCTTTACGAAGAACGAGGTCAAAAAGGTAATTGCTTTATTTAGGCTTTATTTTTTCTCGCGAGCACACACGCACACACAATCGCTATGAAAATCCTTTCCCTCCCTGGCACGTTTCGTGATGAGCTTCGGGCGAACACGGGCCACGAAATCAGAGAACCAACGGTCAACATTTTTTCGAAACTCGCTCGGTATTTCTGGCACGTCCCCGGACGAGGATGCTCCAAATGGGTTCACTTACAATTTTCGGAACGCCTTCTGTCTTATGCCCAATCCGTTGTCCAAGCGGTGGACCGAATATATCAGCATTTGCTACGTTGCTCGAGCGAAAACACGGGGGACTCGGTGGTGCCTGCCCTTCGGCCAAAAACTGCTCGCAACGCAAAATGAGAGAGCGAAAGACACAGGGAACGCTGCCTAACGATTTAATTACATAATTTAGTATAGTTTTCCGCTTTCCCTCGAGCACCGAATGAAAAGCCTAGGCGAGGCTTTTCTTACCTTCGCCGTCGACCAGTCACTCAGTTTCCCGATCCGAACGAAAAGTACAGCCGAAAATCCTTTCTATATCTCTCCACGTCTGCCAGTAGAAAACGTCTCGGAAACCTGCCACCGAAGAGCGGAAAAAGGTCTGAAGTAACGACGAAGGACGGTGGAAAGGGGTGAAAATTGGCCAAAAGATTTCAATTGGCGGCCGCGATAGCAGGGAGGGTGGCTAGACGTTTGGGGATGGTACGAGGGCGCGTACGGTTTGGAAATTGCCTTTTAATAGGGTGTATGAATGCGCGCGCGTTCGTTCACTTTTCCGGAAGGAAGCGCAGAGAAAGAGAGTCCCAAGCCGAGGCGGGGAAAAATCGTGCCAAGTGGTAGTGGGAAAAGGAATTAGCGCCAATCAGCAGAGGAGAGAACCATTTGGAGCCTCACACCACGGCGCATCTCCTCGAGACGTGGGCCTGGCTGATGTGCGAAGACACCATCGTGACTTCGTGGATGGAAGGACGGAAATAAAGTTTTACGATAATTGTGATAAGAGTGGCAAAGTTGTGTGTCTTAAGTGTGGCTTAAGGATGGGGGCGAACAGCGAGTGGCTCTTCAATGCGTTTTCGAGAGGTGCCACTCTGCGGGGCCGAGTGCCATTTTGGAATACTTTGAATAATTGGCTTTTCGCGGCGAGATATGACGAAACCAATCGGCAAGTCTCGATGATGCTCGCGGTTCCGCTTTGCGTGCTGAAGTAACTTTTTCTTGGTTTTTAAGTAGCTTTGCAAAACGTATGATGGAAACCATTTTATCTTGTTTGGTTTGTGAGCCTGTGCTTTGTTTTACTAATCCAGTTCATTTCTTCATTCGTTCATTCACAAATCAATAGAAATTTGCATTTGTTTTAAGACTCAAAATTGGTAAAACAACTCGTAACTAGTAACAAGTCAACTTTCAATTAGTTTCTTAATTGTAATCAATGTTGATTTTCAATATCGTCTTTTTCTTTCTTATTCTTCTTCTACTTCAATATCGTTGATGGATAAAACTCCTTTATCAAAAAAAAACGGTAATAAAATTCTTGTTTTCTATCAATTTCTAACTACTGTATTAATGCCAATTCTCTGAATCAACAAAAATGAGAAGAGCTAGATTGTGATATATTTCCTTTGCTCTTAAAATAAGGAAATCTTTCTCGGGGAATGTTATTTTCCTTTCAAGAACTGTGTTAGTTTTCACCTATTGTGTTTGTTTTGAGTAAAATCCAACGGATAGTTCATTTGTTCACACAGCTTGACGTCCGCTCCCGTTCGGAGTACTCTGATTTTTTACGCTTCTACTTTCAATGGAGGCGCCCAGTCTTTTTTACGGTTAATGGAGGCGCCTGGTGGCGTTTAGAGTGACGGTTTCCACCAACGGCTTGGCACGATTCGAGAAACCCACCAGAGCAGTGAAGAGCGTAGTATGTGAGCATGTGGTGGCATTCAATTTAATCCCAACGCACGGTGTAAAACATTTCCGTAGGCTCCAGATTACCCTCAGCATACATGAGCATTTTATCGGTGATTAACGGGAAAAGTCCGGTCGTAAAATGTTACTTTCGAAAAATTTCTCCTACCAAGCGTCAGCGGGTCTTCGCCGTTCGGTGCGCTCCTGCACTTTGGCAACGAAAGTTCCGCGTCCATGCTGTATGTAATATGCTGCAGTAGTTACTTACAAATGGCAGCATAAATTCTATTTTAACGAGTTGCGCCCATCAAACTAGACGGTTAATCATAATTTTAAATCCCACTCACGGTGGAGTATGCGTGCGCTTACGCTTTACTGCTACCGCCATTACCCGTGGGATTAGGGGGAAGTCATTAGAACCAATTTGCGTTTGATTTATGCCGAGAATTTACAGGCGTGCCGAAAGCTCGAGTGATCAAACTAAGCAGCGCAACAACGTAATCCGGTAATGCAAACATATCATAAACATAATCACCACAAGATCCACCCTCCGCCCACTGGTTTCGTCTTGCAGCATGCACATTTGTCTTGAAGAAACATGCGGATGGATCCAAAACAACAGGTGCACAAACCGTTTGACCATTGAATGAATTAAGTGGAAATACTGCTAGATATATCCTTCACTCCTCCACAATACCCTAGGACCTCTTTGATATGGAATTTACGTTGATACGTAAGTGAAAATTAATTGCCCCCACTTCCCACCCTAAATGTTCAACATACGATATGGCACTCTTTGGAAGATCGAATGTAATTAAACATGCTTGCCAATAACCCAATTACAGTGTCCGCAGGTGCGACAACGGCAGGACATCACATCCGGCTGCGAGTAGAAAACTTAAATAATGATGTTCCATCCGAATCGGCAGACAACAATGGGCGGCTTTCTAAAGGCCAATTACTTCCCCCCATTATGACTGCTATCCGTAACAAGCTAAACTTTCGCAATTTGCATGCATGCTGTGAAGCGTACGCCGGTAACTTTTCCCTATGCAAGGCGTGCAGTTCTCCGTACGCTTAACGACGCACTTCAATCGGCCGGTCCAACGATGGAGGAAAGTTTAATTGAATAAACGTCTGAATAGCACTGAAACGTCTATAGCTTCCGGTAACGATCAAATCTCCTGCCGGCTCGCTGCCTCAGAAGCCGCTGGGTCCCGTAATTTATTTCATTAAAGACAGTGTCTCCAAACAAACCGCACAATCATTATTAGTCCTCCGAAGGTACTGGTTTCTCGTACCGGGTGCGTCGTAGGTTTGTCGGTCTGGGACGAAGTAATTGCATTTTATGATGCACCCTATCCATCTGCACGGAAAGCTGCTCGAAAGGTGCATGCTTCCTGTTCGCCGGAAAAGGTACGTGTGGACGGATTTTTGGGTACGTCGGTGCTATTGGCACGGACGTCCGAGCGTCTGATGCATTTGCAACTCACCTGCAGCTGCTGCTTCCAGGGCATTGTTGTGCTAATTGAATTTTAACAATCTACCAACCGCTCAATGGCCCTAAAGTGGGTGTTGATACCGTACAAGTCATCTGATGGGTGAAGTTCTACGTTATTTTAATTCAGTTTGAAATTATTTTTACAATACCAATTTGTTTCACCACCATTACAAACGCGTTTTGTTTCTCTAATCGAAAGGCGAGCTTATAAAATAGACCTTCGGACAGACGATAAGCTTTAATATTGTGTTTAATATTACTGCCAATAATAAAAAATACCTCAAAGGTGCTTACCTCAATGGTGCTGTTAAGAAACACGTAACCAACTGCAAACAAACTCGATGTTCTATGCTGTGTCAACTAACCGTGGGAAATAGTTTCTTGTTTCCAGCCCTGTCGACAGCAATCATAAAATTACTTCAACAAACAAGTTACTGGTGTGCGTAACGACCAGATGCCATGGAGATCGAAATGGAAATTCAATTTCATTAAAATCATTCCATCAACAAACAGCAGCAAATACAAAACCGGCGCCCGGTGCTGGGAGTCCTTCCTTCGTCACGCGTACTGTTTCAATCGACGGATCGTTTCTGAGTAAATCGAAAGCATAGGGTTCGTAGAATGAGCTGTTTGTTCCTTAAAAGTAAACAGGCTCCAAAGGATGCGCGGAGTGTTAGGGGTGAGGACGGAAGTTCTTCGGTGAGAGTTTTCCCAAGATGAGCGGGAATCAAAACTCAGCAGCCAGCTGGCCGAGCATAAAACGGGGCACGCGTGAGTGGCAAACGTTGTTTTCCCGCTTTATTGCATTATCTGCAATCCTTTCGCAAGTCGTCAAGCAAACCGGAGGGCAGGAAAATGCATGGATAGATTCTTTCAAACAAATCCTTTACGTTACCATCGTTTCGACTGTTTCCCCATTTGCGACTCGTGAAACATTCACTTTCTGTCAGAGATTCAATTTTATGATAATGCTCACGGAACGAAGCTACTATTCCATTCAATCGTATTGTTACTCTTCCCTTTCGCAAAGTGTGTTTACTATATTGGTGGTTGTTCTTGTCTCTGCTTTCTTCCATTTTTTGTTTTGTTTTTGTTATCCCTCCTCACATGAAAAACCATTTTGTTCCTTCATGTGTCCTTCGGGATAGACCGTTTGCCTTCTCCATTCGTGGATTCCGGTGATGGTTTGGCAATCGGAATTGTCTGCATCCTCCGACGGATTCGATGGTCGTAAAGATTGACGATCCGACTGATCGATAAGCTAACGAGTGCGGTGCGGATAATTGAATCGCGTCACCGTCTCTGTCGGATGTGTCGTCAGCTTTGCTATGAATATTCACGATCGTTAAGATGCTGAAGCAATTGCGTTGATCTGTTTGTGCTGTTTTCACTTTGATTTCGGTTCTCATGCCACATTAATTTTGATGTTAATAATGGGTTTTCGATGTAAAACATTTCCAAGCCGCCTGCAAGTGGGGGCACATTTTTTGGCAAAGAAAATAATTCAAACTAAGGCAAGAAAGAAAGAAAAATTGAAAGGATAGTATTCGTCAACATGAAACCCTATCGGTTAGTTTCCGAAACCCAACGCAAAACTCCATCGATCAATCAACATTATTGTCCTGCGAAACAAACTCGGCGTTCGGATCCATTTTCGCGGAAAATTGCATCCTTTCATCTTTCTCGAAACGCCGCCTGTTCAAACGCAGCGTAATTTACCATCAATCAGTAATTAATTATCGATCGCACGCCAATCGATCGAAGCGTTATTTATGTTGACTTTGACGGAGGATTTCGGTTAGCGGCCAGTCTCATGCATGCGCAGCAAACCAACCCCGAGCCCCGCATTGTGTAACATACACAAACGAGGCTCTTTTATGCTGTTTCATGTTGCCTTCGCTGTGCGTGTTCGCTCGGTTCGCGGGTTAATGTGCGGACGGTGCACCTGAAACAATGTGTCCTCTCTGATCGATAAACTACGACCGGTAAATGTTCCTGTGTATGTGTGTGAGTGAGTGTGTGTGTGTGACTGATTGTGCAAACGAACCGTACGTACGGCAGGGTGTGTGATTGTGTTGGCTTTCATCGTCAGCACAAACCGCTGGTCGTTTCCAGCCAGTCCGGCCACAAAATCGACATCGATGACACTCTCGATGCTGATAATGATGATGGCACAACGGGCAGCGAGTGCCGCAACTTTTCTAATCGTAATTTAATTGCACTCGTTTACTTACCCTGCTCCCTCCCCTCGCCCCGCCGTCCATCGCACTTTCCCCATTGTCATATGCACACTAGGACTCAAAAGGATGCACGCGGCGAGGAAAACGAGCCGACGGGTTCTACCCGAGAACAAAGGAAATGCGATCGGATTGTTCCCGACAAAGGCTTCTGCCTCTGACCTTACTCCTAGCGATGGCGGCCGTGGACATTGGACGCTGATCCGATAATGCTATTCACGGCGGGTGTCATTCAAAACCGCGAGGAAAACGGATACTGAAACGTCACGCTTTTCGTGCCATACGTTCCTACTCAAACAGTATTTGATTCGACATCCGTATCGACCGCCTCGTGCGGTCATTTCAACTCATCGTAACACCGTTGTCATAGCGCACCGTATCTCTATTCGATTATGATCTGCTCATACGTTGTGTTTGTGTGCGTTGTCTCGATCAGTTGGTCTCTTGCGTTAGCATTTGAAACTATGAAGACCGATATGACTCGGTTGTAGAACGACGATATGTCCGTTCGGACGTTGCACCCATCGGTCAACTTCGTCGTGCCATCTCGCAAGATCTTGTCCCGGTCGAACTGATGTACAGGGAAACAAATTGAGCAGAGGGTCAAATTGATAAATTAACGAGCAATTAGACTGGCCTCAATTACTCCCGCCGGGAACGATCCGATTCCCACTGTGTCGACAAACGGTCACAAGTGGTATTCTTGGCAATGATTGTCAATCTGCTTTTTTTTCTTTGATTCACGTTTAAAATTATGGTTCGGAAAACTCGACATCAATATGCTTCATTTTATCGTAAGAAATTAGTTTCTTGTCACTGACTGGTCTTCAATGTTTTAATATATTTGATTTGTAATTCATCAATCCTTTTGTATGTTTTTATCCAAACATCAAGAAACATATTATTTCGATAGAATTATTTGGTTGCTTCTATTCTCTTTAAATGAGAACTTTTTTCTTATCCATACTGAATACTTTAAAGCTCAATTTTTGAGCTTCAACTGTAGGCGAAGGAGAGAACAAAAGAATAGTTTATTCTTTTCCTCGAAGCTTTCTTTGCACTGACTGCATTGGAGCTTGAAGTTGTGAAAATTTTTAAATATTTAAATCAACAACCACTCGGTACCGCGACAAAGCCGTCTAGCACCTTCAAACAAATATTAAAACTTCGGTGCGCTCCGGGTAGAAAACCGCATCTTCGAACTCGCAAAACGTACTGTTGAGGCCCGGTTAACACCACTGAGGTTTTTCCACCGCTGCAACAGTTGCAACCAGGCAACCCGCGTAGCGAGAAACAGTTCTTCGAAAGCCATTTGTAATTAGTTGGTAAATATTTACCCAGTTCGCCATCATGAAAGTAAATTATTCCTCACCGGCTCCTCGGTGGACTTATTTCTTTTGCAGCTGTCGCCGTTGCATACCTCGCTGCCAGGGAGCTAGAACGGACGCAAAAGACAACCGGAGCGTATTTTTCGGTTTGTTTTTGATCGTCTTTTAATTTCAGTGCAGGACGGGCGGGGCGGAAAGAACCAAGACATGGCGTATTTTCTGCCTTACTAAGCACTTGGTGACGTTTCTGAAGTGGCTTTGTTGAAGTTCGCTATTGGTGGTTTGATTCACTTTAGCGACGGTTCGTAGAGACGATTTTGGGCAGCATTATACGATCCTACAGGAAGTCAATTTGTTTTCGAGTGGACGGACGACTGATTTATGCCCAAATTTCCAGCATAATGCTGCGATAATTTAATCAAATTCACATTTGCCTACTTGAGCGCATACTCCCAGTTCGTTCCACTTAAGGTAATTCGGAAATTGGTAGAGAAACGCATGTAAGTTTAGTTTAAAAAACAGTATTAATCATTCGTGCATTATGTTTGGTTGTACGTTTTTGTTGTCTACCACGGTTCAATATCAAAATTGTGCTCTTCCTTTTATTGGCACGTTGTACCTATGCTGTTGCTTCCAGCGATGTCGAGACAACCGCGGTAAGTTGTCGTAAAGATAGGCAGCAAAACGTGTGCTCATACTTCGCAGACCAATCACGGCATGTTTCGTTTCCTTTCTGTACGGAAGAGCCGTCATGTAGAAAATAAACAAATAAAAAAATGGCTAGAACTCCCGAAGGTGACTAATGATTTATGAACGTTTCCGAATTGCTTTCCGGTTATGACAAGATAACGATAAAGTTCCACGAAGTTCCGCTGGAGTGTAGCAACACTCAGAAGTGGCGAACATAAGCTTTTCGTAATGATTCATTTCATAAACAATAAGATCTTTGCTTAATTAATTGGACAAATTATATCAGCTTGATCAGCATTATTAAGGTATACAATTGTTGGAAAAATATAAATTAAATAGAAATATGTTCCAACGGATGTTACTTGTTTATTTAGAAATATAAATTATACTAAAGAACAATTGAAATTGTTCAGCAGAATGTTAAATAATGTTTACTTAACTAGCTGCTTCTCTATTGCTACCAGGAAATGATCAAACCATTATAAAATCAACATAATTTTATACATTTCAACAAACAATTTTATACATTTTTACTCCTGAGAAAGTCAACTGACTAATATTTTTTTAGAAAATCTTTCAGAACTTTTGCAAACAAAATGACATTACGAGCGTTCGGAGGCAACATGTCAAAACAATAAAAGTTATATTTGAGTTGCACGTGGTGCTCATCTTATTTGTACGTGCGCTTACCTGCCCCAAGGTGTGTTTTCGGTAAATATACGATTGTTGCCGTCCGAATTTGGCTGCCGTACCATAACAGAAAGCTTTAAAAATCTTTGTGAGCCAAGAAAAAGACGTTGTGACAAGTGATGGCATTCACGGGAAGGTTCGTGTCTCTGTTCCTTCCGTGAGGCTCACGAATGACTTGCGACTGGAGGAAGTTATGTCTGGCATTTTTCCTCGAAGCACCATAATTCGATGGGTGGAAGATACATTACGCCCAGCACGCAGAGGCGTTCTTGATACGATTGGCAGAAGACCGCATTTATCGATGTGCGCCAAACTTTCCGGCACGGCTACTACACGCCATTACATCCCCGGTGCAGACGGTTAAACAGCAATATTGGGCTTTCGAGTACGCACAGTCATGTTCAGCCGGTAATGATTGATGATCCGATCGGTTCGGATCCGAAACGCCCGACTCCAAGAAACGTCCAACAAACATTGGATCCACACACCGGGTAGGCATTAAACGCCAACGCAACATATGACGGAGCGTGCCTTTCCTGCTGCGACACATCGGTGACAGTATCGTGCATGAAGCAGGTAAAGCAAAAATAAAACTCTTCTTACCAGTTGGAGTTGTGTTTCAACCGTCCTGAACGGCAATTGTTGTTTGCCGGTGTCTTAAAAATAAAAGGAAACACGATGTTGTGTTAAAATCGACACGCTTGTTAGTCACTATCGATTGTAGGTTATATTTGAGTCTGTGCTGATGGGAACAAGGAGAGGATTTGTTACGGGATGTACCAGGATAACAATGATACAACATGTCTGACTCTCCCATTTGTTCTTTCACTCAACCATTTTGTGTCTGCCGGCTTTATACACAGTTTTTAGTTGACTTGCTTTCACAAATTGTATCCATCTCTGGGAATGTTTAGCTAACAGTTACGCCCCTAAGGTTTTATGTAATGTTTATTCTAATCAACGGTATAGTTTTGCAGTATGTGCTTCTTAAGACAATTTTGCTTCCGGATTTATCGCCTTTTTTATTTATAGAATCATTTTAACCTTTTCATCAGCTTCTTCTTCGATTTTAGACCCTGTGATTATATCACCATATCAAACCCGTCACCTGTTTTGCATAATGGATGTAAACATAACCGGCGTACGTTCGGTTTCTGGACTGAAAGCGTCCACGGTTTAGGATGGAAAGTTGCGATAAACTAACAGGCCCGAAAGCGTTCCAATCCAAAAGAGTTCCACGGTGCCATATCGAACGGCTAAGTGGAAAACCTCAATCGACCGATCCACCCCACGATGGGGGACGCTAACGTTGTTAGCAACGGCCGCGCCTGGCAACCCACTTCCCGGTCGCTTTCTTCACCCGGTGACCCATCGAGCCAGTGACGGGTAGGATCTTCACCGAGCCCAGCGCAGTAGTGCGCTTGTGGTGCTAATGAAATTAGACCCAAATGGAAACGATCGGCGAAAATGTTCTCAGGTGCCACCGTTTCCAGCAACCAGCTTTCCAGGTGCTTTCGGGCGTGAGATTTTCCACTGCCGGCGCTAGAAAACTTCCCGGCGCACGAAATGTCCTCGAGCGCCGTGGAGCGGTGTTAAATTTTACCCATGTGTGATTCAAGTAGCACAAAGGACGTCCGGACAAGAAATTGAGTGTTTGTGAGAAACATGTGTATGTATGTGTACATATCCCGGTGCGTGTGTTTCTGTGTACGTGTTCGGAAGATGATGTAAGAGGATTCATTGCCTTTCGGCAACCGATCGATGCGCGGAAGCGGGAAACGGCGTATGGCGGGTGGACGCGGGGATCACTTCCGTCGGTCGGCGCTTCCGACCGTGCTCGGAAAACTAGTTTTAATTAAATAGAGCTCTATATTTTACGGAAATTTTCCTCACCCATCCCCTCGTCGACAAGGGCTAGGACCAGTTTTAAACAGAAAACGATGGACGAAAGTGGCTCGGTGGGTCGGTGGGTTAGCTGTTAATTGCTTTCGTGAAATTGGATCGTGTCAGGATTTATGCTTTGTCTCGTGAAAGTAGTTTACCGGAAAGGATCGAAACAATCACGAGCAGTGTCACGACTGGTGGAAAAGGGATGGGGAGGCTGGTGCTGGCGTTACAACACCGATTGTCATATTTAACTTTCAATCATTTTAAATTACCCCATTGACGCAAATAAACAGCATGTTTCACATCGACGTAAATGTCGCATGATGAATATGATGGTAAACGTGAAACAGTTTACAGAAGAGTTTGATCGACAAAGACTCTTTGATATCAAATGTTTACAATTTCAAGCTTATACAATATATCTTTATTTAATCTCATGTCACTTATAATGATGCAAAATGACAGTTGTAATCATCAATTGTAGGCGACAAGTTTCGCCCACATGCGAAGAGGTTTTGAAATGTTTGCTCGGTATATTCAAAAAGTTTGTGGGAGACAGTTCAAACCTGTGAGTCGTACTTCGCTCCAACAGTACCTGTCAAATTGAGAATGAACGAGATTAGGAATTAGTCAGGATAAACATATGTGGAGTAGGCCAAAAACAAACATTTGTGATGATGATTTTAAGAGTTTGTTCTTGGGAAAAGGAGATGATGTTTGAAACAATAGCACAACTTATAAAAACTACCCAAACTGAAGTACATCTGAACCACATGTTATGCAAAATCATTTTACACATTGTCAAGTATTTATATATTTTAAGATAAACTATTTGCTTTTCCTCACTTTTATCCTTTCAAACATAGAGAACCTTAAAAAATCGCAAAGAAAACCTCCCGTGGCAACTTCCGAGAATTGATAACCCTTATCATTCGATGGTTTTGAAAAACATCAAGCAATAAGTTAACAAAAAATTATCTTAGTTGGTTTAGGATTCTTTTTATGTCAACGTTAAGTTGTACGGTATATAAAGTAAAGTATTTCGTTTTCCACACTTCTCCAACATAAACTTCCGACCAAAGTATGCCCACCGTATTCGATCAACTTTTCACGATGAATAATTTATCGATCGATTTTCCATCATAGTATTGCCCAGCAAGAATGAAAAGATAAAGCCTACGTGTGTGTCTGTGAGGCTGCTTGCAGGTGTACTCCAATGAGGGCCATCGTACATGGCCGATAAAGGGATGTAGGCATTACGAAACTCTGAGAAAAAATTACTCAACCGTGAAACGATACGGAAAAATTAATCCTCCTCAATTTAAAGAAAACATAAGCATGTGAAAAACTTTCGAACCGTGCTGAGAGGCCAATTGTAAATGGTTTACTGCAAATTGATGTAGAAAGTTGCCATTTAGACAATAAACGTTCAATGATTGGGTGGTAGAGGTAAATCTGTGCCGAGTAATATATTGTTGTGGATGTTTTTTCTGCTTCTATCATTACAATGAAGATGTGATTTAAGGCATTGAGCCAAGTGCAGGAATATGTGAGGCTCGAGCTCCATACAAGCACATTTTAGTAAATAAAATATTTGAGTAATCAACGTTATGTCCCCTTCAATGCAATGCTATCTTCACTAACATCTTCGTACTCCGGCATGATTTCGCATCGTAATGCATAACACTGTACCGAATGAAGGAATAAAACAGCATAAACTTTTCGTCGTCAGTGTCAAACGGCAATTTTCTACCTCGAATTTCCCTCGAAAGGACAACGGTGAGAGAGAGAGAGGTATCTGCAGTTGACAGGCGAGAATTGTGTTGCCCTCCTGAATTTTGAATCGAAATATGAGTACTGGCAAAAATTGGCACATAAATTATCTTGCCTGTTGTCTAAGCCTTCGTAGCTATAAAATACGGCTTCTATAGAAGATCCGAGAGGTAAGAAGGATGAATAGTGGCAGAATATTTCACTTTACCTACCGGGCAGCCCCGGTTTATCCAAAAGTCAATTTGCAATGTTTTGTGCAATGTAAAAGGAGAACCACTCGCTATACTTTATACTGGATGTTGTTTGCGTATTGGAAAAACGATGATTATTGGCCTCGTTTTTCAAGGGAGTGAGTTACAAAGCGAAATGAATTGGATTGTTTATTTTTTGTAGAAAGGGCAACAAGAAATCGTCTCGATAGAACGCAATAGAAAGAAAACCTACACACGAGTCTGTCCAAGAACAAAGTCACTTTAGAAAATTAAAACCCCTGCAGCGTGGATGAGCGTCCACCCTTTAGCCGTTTTCAATCAACAGAAATTTGGAAATGTGCCAACCAACTGGACGACTCGACTGCTTCCTACCAGGAGAGAGCTGAAGGTTGAATGCAGCAAACTTGGCCACGCATCGCCGAACATCTAAGTCATGGAGGATTATGGATTCGTGCGGATATCATGGTACGACTCTGCTATCCGGCTCCCGGGGACAGATTACAACAGCCTGCACCGGTGTGTTACACCGTAGTGTAACATGCGACCGACGCGTTGATGCGTTTTCGGTAAACACTGACGTCTCGTCGTCGGCAGCTTCGAGCTGAACACGAACCGGTCGTATCCCGTCATGTAGGAAAGGTTCTCCAAAAATGATTATGCCAGCAAAATGTTTGCAATAAACCGTTTGCAGTATGGAACTTAGCCTTCCCCGGGAGTTACCAAACATGGTGCAGTTTTCTATCGATGATAAGAACAGTGTATGATGGTACCTTATAGACCTGTTAGAAAATCTACCGCATGTTTGTGTGGTTCAGGTAAACCTTAACCAGCGACAACCCTTACGATGACTAAAATTAGTTTCTTGCACTCCAGATTTAGGCTTCAAAACAAGAAATATATAGGGCTACAGTAAAAACTACAATCTTCAAAAGAGTATTGTCAGAAAGGTCGCTAATTCTACCTCACTTTACCATAGTACTTGTACTTTCAATTTATTCACTCTGAGGTTAAATGCATACAGCACCTAAATAATGGTACACGTGCGATGTTTAACATAGATCACGCTAACATTTCACCCAAACTTTCACATCATTATAATCGAAATAATGAAACATACATAAAAAAAAACTACTCTATCCTCTGGGGATAAAGGCCGTGCTTAATCTCAACGAAGCAACAAAACATGTACTCGGACCAACATAACCTCAGCTCGCCAAAATAACGAACGGATGCTGAACTTGTGCATAAAAAAGTCGCCAAACTATTGAGTGCATTTCAGTCCTCTCTGTGGCGACCGTACCTGCATGTTCCGAGGAGGGAACGTAAACCGGTGCTTCCGGTACTTGTCTGCTTAACAATCCAGCAACCAGTCTCGTTAGTGTTGTTGCCGGACTCTGGCAGATGGTAGGGCCGAAAAATCGTGCCGCATCTGGTCGCGGCCAACTGCATGTAGCATGGCGCAAAATATGTTTCGTTCACCTGAATACTAACTGGAGATAGCGAGATATGAAACTCTTTGCACTCATGCAACCTTTTTCTAACGATTTGAATCAAAAAGCAAAAGTAAAAATAAAATCAAAAAACAAATATTATTCAATACTCAACATCCAGCTCCAACATACCACGTTCGTTATGTGTGTGTGTCTGTGTGTCTGGGGGGATTCAAATAATCCCTTCTGCTATGCAACAGCGTAGGTTCTTGTGAAAGCACAAAACACATATTCGTAGTGTTTGTGTAGTAGAATGAGATTTTTCGGTGCGAGCACGTTCGCCATTGTGTGTAGATCTTAATAGAACTGAAAATTATTCAAAACGAAAGCACCAAGTCGGGAACGGTTGGCGCTAGGACAAGGTCCGTTGGTGATCCTGAGGGATAGCGATTTGGGCTTTTGTCGCATTTGTAGATGGTGACGAATTTTCTTCATTCCATCCTTTTGAAACCGGACGCTGGAAGAAAGAAATTTTGCTATATCTCGTTGCTTTACCAATCTTTAACGGGTTCATGGTCCCACCGAACGGAATTCCCAGTGAAGAAAGCTACACATAGACACACCACCAGTTTGTCCCCTTTCGTTGGACAAGCAGGCAGCTAAAATTGTTCACGGCCATGACACACGAGAATATGGTAAAACATAACTTACTCCGTTCTCAACCCAACATATACATTCCTAGCCCACATGGGACATCTTTAGCCATCGTGCAACAGTGACTAGCGGTAACTGTCTGCCGAACGTCAGCAGATGTCTCGTCGGGCATCATTTTCTTTTGTCGGAAAATTCTCTAGCTTCCGCATGAGAAGCCTATGCCCCGGGAGAGGTACGATCTAACGTTCTGCCCCCTCAAGGACCCTTCTCGAAAAACAGGCCAAACGAAAGGCCTTTATGGCTTTAATATGAAGTAGAAGCTGCTAGCATTGTTTCGGCTTGTGAATCAAAAAGGCACCCACGCGTTGAACGTGCTGTTGTATTGTCAAAATATATTTTGTTAGTGCTGATAGGCTTACACCGGGCTGTTGACACTAATCAGATTAAACCGTATCCCAGCAGATACATCAAATTTTTCCTGCCACCGTATGTGTTCATTCACAATTTTGAGAGACAAAAATGACGATGTGTGGAAAAGTCGTACCTATGATCATTTCTAAAGTCCTTCTTGAAAACAATTTTACAGCATTGCATCTTCATGAACAACTGAACGATGATGGAATGTTGATAATAATCGAAAAATAATGCTTGTTTGGTTGTGGGCGGTTGTGCCAATGTAAGAGTCTTAAAATAAATTACCACTGCAATCCTGCAAGCTGCAAAACCCAGCTGTTGTTCCATTGTACACACGCTGCTGCCTAGTTGAAAATTCTCCATGCACATACTCAACAGAAATATGCAGCACCGGGAGGGCTTTTCTGTGGAGCCAATGTTAGTCTTTTCTATCAACCATTCCCACCAAGGACACCAAGGATCGCATCGTCGACGTACCGGAGGGAACGTCATATCAAATCAACATTTTTGAATCTGTCAACACCCCACTTGGCTCGGTTGTTGCGCGAGTTGCGAGACCAGCGGGTGGCAAATGGGTTTATGACATACTGACAAACAATCCAATGTGTGTGCAGCTCTTATTAAAATAACAATAGACTCGCATTTCCTCCTAGTCGTGGCATCGTATTGGAATGCAGGCATCAGGGTGAAAATGGTTCCTTTCGTGCGCTGCTTTCCTGCTTGCAAAGATTTATTTGTTAGAAAAATCATGTTTTATTAAAAACCTTTCCAATCGTTGGTAAGAGATTTTCGTAGAAACTAGTTCAATAAACGTACGATAATAGCAAACACCTCAATATAATTTCCTTCTGTAAACTCTCGACAGCTTCTTATCGTACACGACAAGGAAACACCCTTGCTGAAGAATCCCAGGAACGAGATTCGCGTTGTCGCGATGATCATAACCATCACAGGCATTATCAGCAATGTTATTATGCTTTCTGCTTGCGTTCGTTGGAATTGTAATATGAAACCGTTCGCGCTAGGAACTGAGAGCCGCATTGCATTCCCTTTTGTGGCTTCGAGCAAAAGGGGAGCCAAACCTTCAAACCATGCCAGGTCTTCTTCCAACGGGGCTGATAAGCACACCAGGGGCGCTGTATATGGTTAAGGCCGCATGTTAAGAGCTGTCGCGTGGTACATACAAAACGGGAATATACAAAAAAAACAATACGAAACTTCAAATATTTATCCGAGTGCAGAAACATCCCCTTCAAGCAGCGTGCTTCATTCAACCGGAGCTCGTAGGAATGCTTGCTTTCCCTTCCTGGCGGAAGTGGCAGGATGTGACAGGCGGTGCCAGAAAACCTACGTTACACATGGCGCCTAAGAGAAGTGCACTCACGGTGCATTCACTGCAGTATCTGCACATCCCCGGCGGGTCCAAAGGATAGGAAAATCAAATGAATTGAAAAGAATAACTTCAAGCTTGAGCGCAAGAGCATCCGAAGGCGGTCCCTCTTCTAGAGCTGCGTCTTGAAAGGCTGGCAATGGAAATGAAATAAATGCTCGTCTAGGGAGATGAGATGTGTCTGCTTTTTCTGTCAATGCTGCGAATCTCTAACGACGTAAGTCGCACGGTATTCGCTATTTTTAGCCGTTGTCGTACGGTTTTGACTTTGACTTTGCCTTGAGCTTCATCTGCTCCGGAGCCGATAGACCGAGCTTTGGGATCTATCTCTACACAACGGATTGACGCTGTAGGCAAATACTGCGTCATTCCGGAGCCATCCTCAGCGAACGCTTTAGACGAACAAAAATATTTCGTTGTATTGCCTTAGAAACGTGCGAGAGGAGAAAATATTCCATTTTCGTGTCGTACTTTTTTTCGCGTGTTGTTTTAAATGGCACGTTTGTGCCGAGGTGGTATTGCAGTATGGAATTTGATAAAGTTTTATGTGCCTTTGGGGTAACATTCGTGTTTGGAGGTACGAAAGAAAATAGAAAACTGGAAATCATCACCTCTACTGGAAGATTCCAGCAAATGCTGATTCATTTTCTTTCGTCACGTTACATTAGATTTGTTTATCTCTGCAGTAAATGAAAAATCAACTTTAATTCCAAGCTCTTTTTTGCATAGTCATTACTTAAAGAAATAATAAAAATATTTAAAGTTTAATTTAAAATTATACAAACTTCATACCGTATAAAATTTCGAAAATTCTATTTTACTTGTATCTCACGTTCCGACGGTTCATCTTTGTTGCATTAATAAAAGTTGTACAATAAAAATAGATAATTTGAATATACAAGTCATGGAATTTATTAAAGTTAAAAATATTTCAATTATAAATACATTCCGACACATCCTTTGGCACGTTCGGTAACTAAATGGAATTTATTTCCATGCTCTTTTTCAATACGATGCAAATTGGATACCTTTCATGACAACCGCATAAATATTTCTCCCCCAAAACCTGCGATTATCGTAGATAAAACAAAATCATTTGCATGCTCAGTGGTTCACAAATTGTTTCTGTTTAATACACCGCAAAGGCAGGCTGTCGGTGGCGTCGCGCGATACCCTGCACTTATTTTCCATATCAAATTAAATCTTTCCTAGAACTAACATCTCGATTACCTTCGTTATCCTTTATTCGTTGCAGGCATCCACAGACCAGCGCAACAACACGCAACAATTGCAGACGTACGGCTCGGGGCTCGGCGGAATGGAAAAAGCTTTCGCTCCGGGTTTATAACGAATCCGCGGGCTTACACTCACACATACACACATAAATTGCTCCTACCTTTTGGAACCGTGCTGGCCCGTGTTGCCCCCCAGTGAACGATGAAAACGAGAGCCATGTTGCCTCGGCTGGGAGGACACTGGCAAAAGGAACAGCGGCAGCACCACCGTCAACATTGTCAACATCATCGTCGTCATCACGTCGGTGGATGTGTGTAGGATAGAAAACTCAAAGGAATACGAGAATCCTCAGTGAAGAGCACCGAGGCCAAAGTGCTACAGCATTGCCTGTGTGTGGATTGCAGCATTCCAGCCGGTTGGTCGGGCGGATGTTGCACTCGTGGCGCTTGAAATAAGAAATCCAAAACCGAGCACCGCCAGCGCCGCTCTTCTACGGCATAAATAGAAGGTAAACACAATTTC
>KE524882.1:7955-26268 GCA_000441895.2 Anopheles sinensis | reverse complement strand
AAGAAGAACTCCACCATGAGCGAGAACGGGCTGATGAGCGCGAAGATGATGGACAAATCGCAGAACGACTCCATCCTCGACAGTGGCTCGGTGATCGTGGAAATGCAGAAGAGTCTGCTGACGGAGGTGAACCCGGTCGAGAAGCCACCGCGACGGGTGGACATCGATGCCGGGGACAAGGTGTTGGCTGGAGTCGGTAGTGTTGGTGGCGAGTTTGATGAGAAACACGAGGCCCAGCGGACCCTGCTGGATGAGACCGGTTTCGGTGAGTAAAGGCAATCAATGCTGCATGAAATTGGTGTGAGGTTTGGTTAAGGATTAACAAACATTCTTCAATTTTTAGTAATAACAATAGAACCAAATTAACCACACTCAAATATGTAACCAATGATTCATCCATTTTTCACGGCATTATAAGCGTATTCGAAATATTTATAATAATTCCGAGAATCAAGTAGACCTCCCCTAGAATGCTTTGTAATAGTCATTTTAACCAATCTTTTGAACAAGCTGTAACTTCGTTGTTTTATAAGATTTTTTCATGAACTAATTTACCTCACAGATCAAAAATAACGTCAATTTTCATAGTAACGCATCTCGGAAAACCAGTTTTTTTGTGAAACTGATTCAGATTCATGAATCTGACTGAATCTTTGAAAAGAATCAACGATTCTGGATCTTGATGCTGGAGATTCATGAAACTTTGAAGATTTTCATGTAGTTTAATGAATCTCGAAAGATTAAAGAAGGTTAAGTCCGCAAAAACCACAAGATGAAAAGGGAAGCGAGTGCCTGTTTTCTGTTTTTTAATCGTTCGATCAAAGCCAATGAAACATTCATTCAAGTTCAGGCTTTCGAAAGATTCGAAGAATCGGATTCAGGATTCGGTTCATGAATTGACTCACTCTTTGTGAAAGATTCATATGAATGAACAAAACACAAATTCAAGGTGAATTTGTGGCATCATTTATAATGTTAAAAATGCAAAAAACTATTTTTTATATGTGGCTTAGTGAATGAAATTTTGAACGCACAGCTTTTTCTGAATTTACATTTTACATTAAAAAAAAAATCTGATGAAAAGGATTCAAACTTGGTTCTATTAGATCTTTTTTGCTTTACATCGAGCTAGCGGAATGAAAGATGCATTCAAAATCTGAAACATAAAAAGATAGTTGCCAAATATACTAAAAGGTAGCAGTTTACGAAAATAACAAATCTTCAACGTTGACGAAGTTATAACGTGTTAAAATGAGCGATCAAAAAGACCACTAAAAAGCAGTCGGGCAAGAACTCCAAACAATTGATTCTAGTGGTAACAACAGTGATACATTTTAACAACTAAGCGGATCAAGAATGAGCTCTGTAATTCCGAAGGCCGTAAGACTTACATTGGCAAAACTTTCACCAAATAAATTTCACTAAGATTCCAATTGTTATCCGTCGTGATAACATTATTTTTACTTCGTTTAACACATTAATCAGCAAATTATAATCTTTTTATGTTTATGAAGTAATTAAAATTTTATCTTACAGTATTTAAATAATAATACCAAGTACAGAAAGGACGATCTGTTACCAAAGTTTTTGAATTGAACAAATGTTTGATTGTTGATTGAGAACAGAGAAAAATTTAAAGTGTACACAAATTCTACCCAATTCTACATTTCCTCATTGTTTACGGTAAATGGGACACAATTTTGCTTTTGCAATTACAGAGATAATACCGGTTTGCTTGTAGTTTCTACCATGCTGCTTTCCCCCCGGAGGCTGGCAGAATCTTATCTCATAAGATCTTTTCCGTTTCCATTTCTTCTAATTTTTGCGTTCTTTTCTAGTCGCCCAGGATGAGGAAACGGCCTCGGTGGCGCTGTCGGACTCGAACCCGCGCTCCCGGGCCACGTACGTAGATGACGGTTGCGGCACGAACCTTCCGCCGGACCTGCTGGCCTTCCCGTCGCGCTTCCGCCAGTCCCCCTCGATCCAGAGTTCGCTCTCGAACATCAACGACGGTCGCATCTACGGTAAATCGCCGCTCGCCAGCCCGATCTACCAGATGGGTCCGGGCACGAGCAGTCTGGGCGGTCCGGGTGGGCAGGTGCCGGCCGGATTCCGCACGCTTCAGCACCCGAAGACGGGCCGCACGATAGCGATAGCGGCCGGTCGCTCCAACTCGCCGTTCACGCCCGCCCCGCTCATCTACCCGCAGGTGGCCCACAAGCACCAGGGCTACGTGACAATCCCGCGCAAACCGCGCACCCCTAGCTGGACGCCGTCGATGAGTTCGGCCGTGACGGCGGAGATGCTGCCCTCGGGCGGCAGCAACCCCACCAGCCCCACCTCGCCCATCGACCTGTCGCTCAGCCTGTGCGAGCCCGTGTACGACAATCTCGGCCTCCGGACGACCGCGTCCGGCAACTCGACGCTCAAGCTCAACAAAGCCCACCGAGGGGTGGCGTCCGGTACTCCCACCGCCCTCACGTCCACACCGCTAACGAAGTACAGCATGAAGGACCGACCGCTACCGGCAACGCCCGGTGGTCAGACGGCAACGAACCCACTGACGCTCGGCAGCAACTACGAGGCCATCCCGGAAAAGCTCGCCCCGCCCGGTAGCCTCGGCGTTGGGCTTGGGTTGCCCGGGCTCGACCTTGACCAGTCGTCCATCTACGGCATGGCCCCGGGTGCCGGCACGATGAACCGCAGTAAAGTTCCACCCCGGCCACCGCCGAAACCGAAAAAGAAACCGATCGTTGCCGATGAAGACGTCGCAAGTGGTCCGATGAACACTAGCAGCGCAAACACCAGCACAAGCCCACTGTTCGGGGACGAGGGTGACGATGGTACCGAGGTCTAGTGCAGGCGAGGGGCCGACTGCGGAGGGGACCAAAACCCGTTCGCACCGGAACGGAAGCGTGCGTGCGAGTGAATGTGTTTATAGGTGAACGTGAGTATATGAGACTATAATTTAAATCCTACCGTAAGCCCTCGACTGTAAGACGCGGAATGGCGCGTGCATGTTAAATTTTTCCCAAACTTTAACGATTAGCCCATAAGCTACTGCGATAGTAACGGGCTAAACCGGCAGTGAGTGCGAGAGGGAGGCAACGGCATTTGGTGTGCGAACGGGAGAGCAAACTTTTGCTTCGTTCCTTCCGGCACACTGCGATGACAGATGGGAAAATGCGTCGTAAATAGATTAAGAAAAAAATCTAAATGAACCATAAGGTACGATTAACGAGCCTGCCCTTTGGCAGGAAGCAAAATCATTGTACGATCAATGCAAGTGTACATAACTATCGAGAAAGACGATTTACAGGATTAGGACCGCCACACAGAAACAACCGAAGGCAACGAGAATAGCGATCTTTTTTTTTTCTTTGGTTTAGACGGAACAGAACAAAAAACAAAAATAACGAAACGAAAATAGCTTCAGCGAGATAAGAACAGTTATGTTTAGAGATGATGTTAAGTAATGGTTAGAAAGCAAACAGATGGCACGAGCGAACGGGATCTAATAACTATATCTTATAATTTTTTTAAAGCAACTATATAATTATTAACGTTAAGGACGGTATTAATTTTTAAATGGTAATAGGTAGTACAGTAAAACCGTGAGATTTACATCGGTTCCGAAACGGAACGGGACATCAATGGCGCCTGTAGAAACGCGAGAAATCGCGTTCGTTGGTGATTTGAGTTTTGCTGGACCGCGCAAGGCTTGTGGATTTCGAACAGAAAAGGAATGAAATACGTTACCGGAGCCCCAAATTGGGAGGATGAATTGTAATACAAATCGCAAAGGATGAATGCATTTACGAATGATGCTTTAATTTTGTTCTCCGATCGAACTTTCGAGATCATGGGAGAAAGATGCGAACGCTCACGATTCATCGTCGTGATGCAATAGTGAACCTTTTTTTCCCGAACTTACCCTAATATGCAAAATGTGTCCAGTAACGATTGTTTGGTTGCGTAAACCGGGTGAATAAAAACAAATGTCGGCAATTCGCATGCGGATTATTGTTACTTTTCATAAATGGCATTTCGGAAGCCGTGCCCTAACATTCCCTAACCATGGGTTTTAAATTGAAACGAATGGCACTCGGACAGGAATAAAAAACTGCGCCAGAAAAATCACGTGTCGGTGGATAATTAATATAAATGATCCGACGACAAGCGTTGCAACAGATGCCAAATTGTCTCCTCATTCGTTTGCAGTTTATTTTTTTCCTCCTACGCTCCGTTCTGTTCTTTGCTTGTTTATTGTTTAAACAACTGTTGGTTTTGTGCTGCTCGGGTTTTCACTAAAATGGTGATATAAAAAAAGGCTGCACACTATGGTCACAATTGGGTAGCCTTCAATTTGTCTGTTTCGGTCTGAATTTTATTTTTTCGTATGGCTTTGCAGGAGAAGGATTGGTTTTTTCCCCTTCTCAACTAGTACTGAACATCCTAGTGTTGGCTGAGATAATTGCCATCCTGGTGGAAGCTCCCATTTTTCCTCATGCTTTTAATTACGTGATTACTCGTCGCTCTTGAGACGATCTTCGTTTTTCTGCTACTTCTTTTTTCTGGTATCTGTCCGTGGCATTATGCAACCATACCGAACCCTCGGTTGCCCGGTCACCGGTGGGTGATAATGTTTTAAATAAATCTTTATTTTTCCTCTTGCATTCGGAAGGAAGGTGCAGAAAGAGGGTCCTTTAACACTGGCAATTTTAGGAAGCGAGTGTCCTCGTTCCGGAATCCTCTCCAACTGGGACGCATAATCGGCGCTTGTTTGCTTTTCTCCTTTTGCCCCTTCATCATGTCGACTTGCATTTTTTCCCCCCGATTTCGTCCCATTCCCGATTGACGGTCGCTTGGGACGTTTTTGCTTCATTTCTGCTCGAAATACACTACAAAACAGTGCCAATTGACTGAGTTGAGTGAAGAGGAAAAAAGAAACGAAAAACACTCGCACGAAGCGAACGAAACAAAACAGTGGAAATCAAAATGACTAGCGAAAGCGTAGAACTCCTCGTCTTTAATGAGAAGAGAATAATTGCAGCGCCGAACGAAGACATCGGGACAGCGAGAAGGCACTAATTCCTAGGACAAATTTAATTAGGTACGGCAACAATTAGGCAGCGAAACAAGAGATATAAATGAATTCACGCGATGCCGGTGGCAGCACATCCCAAGAGACTACTCCGTGTGCGAAAGTGTGTGAAAGTGGTGCCGGTTTGTTCGTTTAAGAACTGTTGTAATTATCTGCACGGCCCGGATGACTCGTGTGGAAGCATTGCCTGGAAGAGTAAAAGCAGAACACCCGTCTAGACGGCCGAAACGGTGTCGCGTTCGGTTAGGAAAGTGAAATCGATTTTCCCCAACACCCCATTCCGGTGAACGAGAAGCGAAGAAACTGTTCAATCCCACACATTTATTCCATAGCTAATCCAGAAGCATTTCATAAATAGTGTACCGATTACCGGTCGACCAAGTTATACGACTCGTTAGATTGCTGTTACGTACTGAAACTGTCAGAAACAAATATCTACTTTCTATTGATTCCCGCATTTCGAAAAATGAGTTTTGTTTTTCTTCTTAACTCACATGTTCTTTTCTTCTAACATTCGATTCAGAAAACAACGGATCGTGAAATCACTTAAAGAGCAAGTAGTGAACTGAAGTAGTATAAAAATCCCTATTTGTTGGCCCAGTATTCGTTCGAAACATTAACACAATTTCTTTGCAGTCTTCCAAGGGTACAGAAAACATTTTTTTTCCACTCAGCAACAGGATTACTAATTTATTGTATTAGTTTGCATCCGTTATTGATATACACAATACGCAAAAAACATGCTCTCATAGTCTTATGATTTGTAGATATGTTCAGTTCTTCTATGATTAAACTATTCAATGTCGAACTTGTCTCAGATTGCACCCCGCATACACGCACACAAGTTTGTTCCGCCGGAGCTATGATTTTCATTAGTTAAAAACAGGAATCTTAAATTGGTATCGTATGAATATATTCCACGAATGTGGTGGAAAAGTAATGAGCCTTAATTTTGTCGCCTGAAAAACCGAGCGATTGATAGCTAGTAGTGCAAGAAAAAATGAATAAATTTATACGTCGGACAATAATTTAATACAAATTGAATTTGTTTTGTTTTTTAATTATTTTTCTTCATCTGTTTTGTTCTTATCACAAGGGAGGGACATTTTATTCCATTTAGTCACCCTTTTTAAGACTGCTTGTGTTTTTTTGGTTCGGTTTGGATATGTAAGTATTGTAAATTCTTTTTTACCCATTATTCCAGATGTTTTCTTTTCCTCTTTTTGCCAATGTTCTTTAACGCTTCTCTTATAGTAGTTCAATTGAAAAGGTTATTCTCTTATTTAATTTGTTCTTTAATTTTTTAAATCTTATAAATTTTAAGAAATTCAATCAGCCATATTTGTTACTATGAGGCTTCTTTCGTAACTTAATTTCCGAATTAATATCGAGTGGGGATTGTTTCGTCAAATTTTCAAGCAATAATTCACTAAAGAGAAATTCTACTCGTCCTTAGTTCCACTATCAATGTAGACGTTAGGATCCTGCTTAAGCAACCAAAGTATTACTCATTAAAAACTATCAACTACGCAAAGTACTTTGTGTACGCTTGTGCTAGGTGGTTGTTAATTCCCTTTGCTTGATAAGATTCTCATCATATCTCACACCTCGAATGTGTGCACGGCAAAGGTATCTTGTTCGTTACTGATAAAATTTAATGATGACAAACTTTATCTCAATGGTGTCAGAGGCACTACAGGATGCGCATCGTGAGAAAAACTATAGGATCTCAAAGTTCAAGTGGTGGGAAAATTATATTGTATACTTTTTAATTAATTCATTTGCTCCGAGCTCCCAGCTAGTTTCATTTCTTATTACACGATCGTCGGAACCACGTAGATGTGTTGAATTACGATGTGTAAGTTTGTTCTTTTTTCCGCCCTGTGTGTCTGCCTTTATCAGGGAAAATGAAATGTTTTCCAGCACCTGTAACACAAACTGTTGACTGCATGGTACATTCTTGTTTGCGCGAGTGAGAAGGTTTTTTATGAAGCACACATAAATCTTAGCAATTGCTCATCGCTCATTTTTCTGTTCTCCTACTATCCTACTGAAAAGAGAAGTATAGTTCTTTATTTTAGAACATATTACTGTCCTTTACAGTACTTCGATTATTTCTGTGCTCAGAATGTATACTACTTTCATGAAAAAGCTCCCTGCACAACAATGTCTAACACGAAAAGTGTTTCTTATGCAACCTTTTGTTTTTGTCGTGAAAGAGTTAAAGTTAAGAATGACAAACGGAACTCAGTACAGCTACATAACCTTAATTTTCTGGCACCAATTTCGAACCTTAAGTGAACGAAAGCTGACTTTCGGGCTTTACGAGCAAAGGAAAAAAAACCACCTCTCCCAAAACGCAACAGGAAAAACCGGGCTCATGCTGGGCCACCGTTCAGGTTTCGAGTCCATTTATATTAATGACTCTACGGCTGAAACCATCCTACCGGTTTGGCACACAACAGCGTGTCCCATAGACCTTCCAACGATTTTTCACTACGTCGGACACACCTGTGTGACACCTCGTTGTTGGACAACCTCATCCTCCAGCCCCCAGCTGGTACTCCAATTACTGCGAGTTGGTTATGTTTTAAGGATCCCACCCGGTCGAAAACTCAAACTCTTTCACTTCGATGTAGAATCTAGCGGACGAGAAAATTGACGCCAAAACCCACTGCAGGTCGTCCGTCGCCCGAGAAAGCATTTAAACAGAATTTCATCCGGCTAACGATGGTTGAAAGTTAAAAGGGAAGGTAAAATAATGGTAACCCAGCGCCGCCAACGCCAGCGAATCGAGCGCCTCGCACCTTAATGGGCCGAGGATAATTCATCGCCAGGTTGGGGTTTTCGCTGTCGATGGCGCTTTTTTCCCGTCGTGTCTCGCCGTTCCATATTTTATTTCTGATTAATCCATCGCCGCACCAGTCGTATCGCACGTCGGTCTCGAATCATTGTGGGACGGGTTAATGATGGGATCACGGCGTATAAATCAGGTGTAACATACTCGCCGGTAATTAGGCGGGGAAAAGTTGGCCCATACCTTTGCCGAGGTACACCTTAATTGGGTCGTTCGGGAAGAGACGTTGGCTGCAGCCTGAAGCGTAATTTTAAATTTATACTACCTTTAGAAACTCCATGGCGTACGTTACACGATGACATAGCCGCACGCGGGTTCAAACACGCTAAACACGCCGCTAGGAAACGTACAACTTTCCCCGGACACCAATCACGTCGGTCCGCGTTTGGAAAGCCGAAACTTCATTAGCCATTCGGTCGGAGTGGGAGTGTTATCGTGCGGCGTGGATTGCCAATTTCCGAAGAACTTAAACCATTTAACCTTGGCGTCCTTGCGGTGATCGCCCCCGTCTATCCTCAAAATTACACCAAACCAACCTTAATTGTACTGCCCCATTTTCTCTAAGCTCATCTTTATCCGCAACCGACTGTTTTCGGGCGGCGGCGGGATTTAGGAAGTATAAAAGTAAATACTTCAACCATATTGCACCGGTGGCGTCGTCGACGACTATTGGGGGGCAGGAAACTGCCATGGGGTGAATTGGGCCTGAGCTCGCGCCGATTCCGACGGGAAGTTTTCTGCCAAACGTTCACCGAATGGAACGTTCGGAATCGTTCCGCTGTTGTGGGCAGGTCATGTCATCCATTTGGGGAGTACATTCGAAAGCTTCCGGCACGCAAAACCACCCACGTCACGCTGGAACGTCTTCGTTTTCCGTGTGTTTGGGGCCACTTTTAGCTTCCTTGTCATCGTTCGCTTGAGCCACCCAAATTACCACTTACGCGAAAACCCTACTCATACCGCAACGTTCCACGCGGTCGGCACCGTACAAGGAAGCTGTTTTCGCCGAACCGAGTTCGCCCACTTCATTGAGTGGGCGATTTTTGTTTTGTCCTTCTTATTTTCCTCCCGTTTCCGCCGCACTCTTTTAATCGCCACTTACGACCATCCGGTATGCGCAACGATGAAAAGTCATTGCCAGGACCGTCAAAGTCCTCGTTGGCTATTTTTATTCAGTCGCGTGGCTTTGAGCGTCATCGGCAGGATCGTGGTCCGGAATGGAACGGTTCGTTTTCTTGGTGCTAAACGCAATAGCAATACCGCCACCGACCGGTACGTGGAAAAACTGGAAAACTGTGTGAGTGTGTCTGTGTTTGAGCGCCAGTTTGAGTCCCAGAGCGGACGCTGGCGCAGGAAATTTGATACTTATCATTTGCAGCTCGCGTCGAGGCCCGGAAAGATAGTCGAACCGGCATTACATACACTCGTTACCGATTACGATGAGCCGCGGCGTTGTCGAAGGAGTCATTAAATGGGCTTCGCTTTACCGGTTCCGCTTAATTCCGGCTCGGTGCGCCAAAATCTCGGAACACCCAAATTGGATTGGGTGCTTTTGAGCCGCCAACAAGGGTCCGCCGCACGTGTTAGTGGTCGTGTTCCGCCCGAGAAACCGGCGTGAATGATCACTTTGGGGACCATTCTAAAAAGCGAAGATTTTGCTAGAAATTCATGAAGCATCTTATTATAGAGTGGAGAAGACTGCACGAAGGCGGAATTGCGTTAGGCAAAGCATGATTGGTGTGCGTGTTTTAACACGGTTTTGAAGACTTGGAAACAAAATGTCCGGCTCGTGTTTCTACATTTTAATAATTATTAGCTACATTTGAATATTCGCCTAGCCGTTTGTCCGTTCTTTAACTTCCATGAGTTATTCTGCTTTTGTTTCATACTAATTCGGGAAATCATAGTTATGATGAATATTAAAAGATAATATTTATTTATTTACCATTTACTTGACACTCTGTTCAACTATGAAAGTGATGGGTTTTGGTTATTTTGTTCTCATATTTTGTTGCCTGATGATCGAAAGCTTTCAGTTGTGGTGTGATCCCATTATAGAATCCGAATAAACTGTTCTTTATAGTAATTAGCATACCAACGGGGAAAAAACAAAGATTAATTTATATTTTTTTCTTTGAATATTACATACTTATTACAAAGAACGTTTTGCTTGGAACCATTTGTTTTCCTCAACAAGGTCCCAAAACTCCTAACTTTTCTAAAAGTTTTCTCTCTTTGAATCCAATCAAATGAATCGTGGATACCTTTTGCAACGATAATAGCTCAAGGGAACTGAACGGAACCGATTATCCAAGCGAATCAAATAGTGTTTGGCGATATAGATGATTTGACATCTATGATTTACTTTTCATACTAAATACCCCAATAACTCCTGGTCTTTTGCCTAATTATTATTAGGATCATCTGTTATTTGCATAGTTTACCATAACTGTTTCGTCAAACAAACCGCTTTCGTTTAGGAAAAAAGAACAGAGAAATCATCAGAAAGTGTTTTCGGCCTGGTTTGTTGAAGCTACAGTAAGATGAAAGTCCTTCATGTATTATACATTTTTTCAATCCACATAGATGTTAAATGAATCTAATACCAAAGTAATGGACAGTCCAAAGTCGACTGTCTTTTATTGCACCCAAATAATTTAACAACAATTAACTTGAAGGTTCAGATAAGGTATAGCTTCTTCAATTTGAGAACAACCCACTCAACGAAACAAATTTTACATTCTATTCATTGCATACATAATGATGCAATACTTCGAAAACAGTCATTTATATAGAAATATTTGCTCCAAAGAAAAGAACATAGCTCATATTGCGGGAGCATGTTTGTAGTTGAGGTTATTTTGCCGACCGTCCACCAAATCACGACCGTCACGTAGCGAGTTTGTTTGTTTTTTAATATCCTGCCAGCATAAGCCGATAACTCTTCCTTGGAAGCGTGTCGTCTGTAAGGAATGCTTGCGGAAGAAGGGGAATTTAGCCACCTGCGAAGGTCCGTTCCTACCGAGCCGGTTCAGATGTTTGCTTTTTGCTGTCGTTGTTTTCTGCATCCCAATCACAGAACAGCACATACTCCCCTTCGAAGGCAAGGGATGGAAGGCGTTCTCGACTTCTTCCTGGCCAAAATTGAATACTTCTTCGCCGGACCACAGGGAACGATGGTCGCCTGTGGTGTTTTCTTGTGCCGCGTGTTTACCGCACGTACGTGGAACTTGGAATGCAAACAAAATTCATCATCATCACCATCATCTGCATTATCATGAGCACACAAGCCGTAGCAATCATCCGTTGGGGCAACATTTTCTGTACCCGCTGGACCGTACGTGGAGTTTCTTACCTTCATCACGCGCCTCTCTCCTTCCAGACGGTTTTATATGTGGCGTCCACCAAGTAAGGGCCTCTGTGTACTGGGAAAAACCCGGTTCCTGTTTACCTATCTGCTAAAGGCCGTGGCACAATATACCGACCAACGGCACGGCACGGGTACAAACACCATCCCTTCGAACCCTTCGGGGTGTCCTTGGTCAACTTTCTGGTGCTGTCCTACCCCGATGGCGATCTCCCGAATCACCGCCAGCGCCACCAGCCTAGCCGATCGTTGGACAAATATTACCCCCAGCCCAGGGCGCAAGACGCGCTTTTCCCCGTTGGAGGATGGAGCGTCGGTTTCAGCTGGCATAAATCCCACCGGATCTCGAGGGTCCTCCCGGTCCACACCGGAAGCGTAGAGAGGCAAACAGGAAAAGATAGAGTGTACCAAGTGTACTGCTTCGGAGTTCGGGGAAAGTTTCAATTTGATCGCTCGGAAAATTGTCCTTCCTGTGGTCGTCGAAAGAACGGGGGCGGAAAGGGATCCATCGTGGGGCAACATTTAGGGCATATTTTAGAAAACTTTCCCGCATGAGCGAGATTTGGTAAACAAACCATTAATAAAGTTTCTCCTGCGCTGCAACCCTTGGCATGGCACTGTTGTATTGGAGACGATATTATGCTCGCAATTACGAAACTGAAGTGAATATGGGGGGGGGGGGTCCAGCACCATGAAACTGCTAAGTACTCCTTTCACACTTCGCTGGACCATCCTGTGGATGTAATTTGTTAGGTACTAACAAAGATACAATCATAGGTGAAACGCATATAACATTCTAGGAAACCGTATAATGAAGGAAGTCAACACATTGGTCCTATCACTGGTTGAGAAGTCAGATCATTATCCAGTGACTTTAGTAATTTTCAGTGATTTTCCATTAGCAATTGACGGTGTATACAAAAGAATGTGTTTTTGCTTTAGTTTGTCACTTTAATCTTGCATTTAAAGCTGACTACGTTGGTGGAACATGTTTAAACAAGTAATTTTTTTAAACTTTGTCACTTTTATGTATTTTGAAACCATCGATTTCCATTGTTTTGCTCATTTCTGGGTAAACAATACGGAACATTTCACGTACTATAATAATTTAGCTCAAACAGTACAGTGCACTATAATTAAAAACAGTCTTCCACACCACCATTTTTTAGCTTCAAAGGGAAGAGTATTCGGGTAGGAAATTCGTGCAGCGTTTTTTAGAAATTGTGTGTATTACTACATCGTTTGTGGAATGTAGACAAGCTACTTGTGAATGGTAAACTGAACCGTTTTGATTCAATTCAGCTCATCGAAAACGTATGCTTACATTAGTTATTTTGAATGCGTTATTTTAAAGTGCTACTTACCCGTCAATTAAAGTGATTTTTCATTTAAAAATGAATCCTTAAACATAAAAATCACTAATTAACACATCAATCAAATAATCAAAGGAATTAAATCGACGGATTAATAGCTTGTCTAATTAAGTGTCAATATGGTTCATTTATCGCGAACTTTTTCCCTTCTCAACCGAAAAGAACTTTCGGTGAAGATTTCTAGAATCGGTCGAAATGGATGGCATTCTTACGGGTAAAACAATCTGCCACGCATCCAATCCCATCCACTTATTCCCTATATATGTTTGAGTTAATTGCCACACGAATGTAGTGACATACTTCTGCACGAATTGCTTCATTAAGTCAATCACACCATCCGACTCACTTCCTCGCTAACCCGATCGCCCCGGGGAGAGAATCTTTGATATGTTGTCACGTATGTCGAACCCTGCTCAAAGAAAACGAGAAATCTGCCTTCTGATCAGGGACCTGGTTTGCTGGTCGGAAAATTCCAACCCCACCGGAACCGGCGTGCAGGGAAACGTCATCAGTCTACGTTCTCTAATTGACCATCGACACACAGCTGTTGTGATCTGAACGTCACGTTCCACATTTCCATTCCTTGATACTTCGAATGCCCCACTCCACTAATCGAGGGAATGGAATACTTCATCCTTCTCTTCGTCGTGTTTTTTAAGGTTGGGCGTTCCAAATTCATCTTGCAACGGGCGCTTACCGTTTTCACATTTTCCAAGGAGCTGTGTATATTGCTCCATTATTTTTATCTCCTCTTCTTCGTGGGTTTGCTTCTTGTTCTAATTTTTTCCGGAAAATTTCACTTTTCACCCACCCCCATGCCGTCCCAAACCGTCGCGTGCTTGGTGTCATTTCCTTCCACTGCTTTCCTTCCCGTTGCTTTCCCCATCGTCCTTGGAGTGTGCTGATGTTTTTCTTTCCGGAATGCAATCGTTAAACTTTTACCATTATACTGAATGGAAATGTGAAAAGGAGCGAAAAAATAAGTCCCGTTTTGTGTATTTGTGTCTGTATGTGTGTGTTTAAATGATACAGCACCGAAAAGCGAACCGGAAAACAGTGGAAACTTCCTCCGGACGCTACTCAAGAACCGAAAGACATCCGCATGAGAGTGTGTGCTTACGTGTGCGAGGGGTGGAGGTTATGGCTGGGTCTCCATTCAACGACCGGTAGCAGTTGTTCTTTTTCGTTTCAGCACAAGCTCGCTGGTGTACGGAATGCAACGATTCGGAAACAATAGCTTCTGGTGTTGTTGTTTGTTTTTCCCATTGAATGCACCCAAACTGCAGCATTGTTTCGAAAGCAATCTTTCGCAACTGGGTTGAAAGGGAGTGGAGATCTAGAAAGGGGAGCGTACACGGAGAAGAAGGTGATTCGAGCATTATCGCTTGCTGTGAAATTTTCATCTGTTTCTACCGTCCCTCCTTTCCCCTCCTCCAGAGTGCAAGGTGGGGCCAGGTTCATGTGCGACTGTGTGACCCCTTTTAAAGTCGCACTTTCTGGGGTTGAGCCAGCCGTGTTTGCGAAACCGTCACCAATAGTCGCTAAGTAGAGGAGATTATGTTGTTTCAATTTAACGGCCACTCGAGCGGTAAATATAAGTTTGACCTTGTTTTCGCCCGTAACGAACTAAGAGCACTGTCGCAGTTCGACCGCTTAAGCGGTCGTTGTGTACAGAAGAAGTACAGTTGAGTTTCGATGGGATATTAAATTGCTTCAAATTTTATCAATTCTGGATATTTATTCCACGTTATTTCTAGACCATTTGAACTAAAATTATTTTAAATAATATTGATAAATTTACTACCAAATCTATTTTTAGAACTTTTGAGCATTTATTACAAATTGAGCATCACTGATTGTAGATCTAAAATTTTGTATTGAAAAGTTATGATTTAGCTCCAAACGAAATTGTATTGCCTCCGAAAACATGCTGTGAATACTTATGGTTTATAACTTTAATATTTATCATGCTGTCAGTATAATAAATGATACGATAGTGAGCAGCATCCAAATGAATGCTACTGCCGCGATTCATTTTTATTCAATTATTTATCACCTGAAACTGACTGAAAACTGTCTAAACAGTAGTGTTTTTACAGGGGGGTTTTTGCTGCCAAAGGATTATTTAGCAATTCATGAGCTATTATGACGCTCGTAAAGGTTAATTTAACTTGCCACTTACTGCGCCAAGGGTTTTTTTTATGATGAGTTCAATGGAAATCCCGCTGCACAAAAAAGGGTTCTAATAATCACAAGCTCGTTGAGTGTTGATACATTTATTGCATTCAAACCGCACTCATGGGTGTACCTAGATTCGTTTTACCCCAGAAGCCCTGTTGGGTGTCTGATACATTTTAATTAAATTGAACATAAAACACATACGCACAGAAGGGCAATTTAATTTATTGAAACCTGTACGCGGGGATTAGCTTGTTGCTCGCAAGCAATTTATAGCAAAACTTTGCAATAAAAAGTGTTTTTGTTTTCTACGCGAGTGTGCTATTCATGCTCCACTACACTGAGCGAATCATCTGCTGTTTGGTTGTTGCTCACTTTTTTACCGTTTTTTTTCACCCGGGTGCAATTTAAATCGTTTATTTGTCTACAGATCGTCCTGTACAGTGATTATCGTGAACGCAACTCATCGTCGTGCGCTGTAAGTTAATCTGATTCGTCTTTTTGCACGTGGTGGCTGCCACTTTTAACATCAAAGTGTAATTAGATTAGCTCCTCAAAGCACCGTTTCGCCGAAAGTTTCACTAAACGAACAGATAAACACAGCAATTCAAAAGCATCACCAAAAGTGAACATCTAAACTGCCTGCGATGGGAATAAAAATACGTACCCCCATGCCGACCGGTATGACGAGAGAGGCAGTAAATCAAAAAAGTAATTAGTCCGGCACCGAATTTGATTATCTCGACTGTTATTTTTAACCGTGAAATGCTTTGCCTCCAAAGCGAGTGGAAAGGTACTGCGTGGCCGAGGTGCACCGTCGGCCTGGGAAGGATTTTTTCATGGAAAATTTATATTTATATAAACCAACACAATCCCCGAGGTAGACCAAAATTGGCTTAGCAAAGCTAAATCGGTTTTGACACCGCTCTCTACTGGAGGCGGATAATTTCAGCCCGTTTTTGCAGGGTGGGGTGATTTATTTTTTCATAGATTCCCTTTCGATCATTATTCCGGTTTGGGGGGATTTTTTGTTCCAAAATTCTTGTAACATGCAGGTCGTTTTTTATTTTCAACGAGACCAGTTTAGAGATTTTTCCAAAAGGAACCGTATTTATCCGCTGCCGGATCAGTATTCATGATCTTTCCAGAAAAATCATCCAATAGGATGCCTCCGTCGAGAGTGCTTCTCTTACGTAGCCATCTTTTACTGAAATCAATTAATTTCAATGAGCCTCGTCTGGCCTACGCGTGGGTTCGGCAACCGTTTAGACGGCGAGAAGAACGAAAATGTTCGATGGAAAGCCACTTTCCAAAGCCGATGCGAGAAATTCGAGATTGATTTTTCCTCCCAAACGTCTTCATGTATCGCAGGGCCTCCGGTGTCTAAATTTCCAGCCAGTTGAAAGGAGAAAAAAGAGCCTGTAAGTAGGATCAACTGTTGTAGGGTATTTTCATTCTTTCCAAGACGCTTCTTGCCATCCTTGCTGTTGCCATGTAATACAACACGCTGGTGAGCGAAAATCCTATCCCCTAAGCCGAGCTTCCAAACCTGCGACCATCGATTTTCTATGCCGTGTTTAGTACCCATCCCTCGACACCCTCCCGCCACTGTCACTCTTATCTACATTCGTCTTGATTTTATTTCCCAAACCGACTACAACAACCCCTTAAGTGCCCCGGGGGATGCGATGTTGCTTCGCGAAACGACAAACTTTCCGTACATCCTTTCGAAACTTCACCCCCGGGGGCTTTTGGTTGGGTGGAAAAGTCTGCGGTATGCGGAGAGGCAAAGTACGAAACAAGAAGGTTAGAACCCCGATCCTCCTTCCTTCGGCTGCGATTTTTTCCCATCCCCCGGTGCGCACTCAATTGAACGCGAACCTGCTAGAAAATCGGATAAATCAATCAATCGATAAGATTTACCACCGCTCACTTGCCTGACTCTGCCTCTTTGGGCTTCCTGCGGTACTCGTCCCCCGAATCGAAACGGGCAGGGGCGAAAAGGAAGGGTGAGAAAGTTACCACACTCGAGAGGAAAGCGACTGGATATGGTGGAAATTGGAATGGGTGGTCCAACGCCGTTCGACAGGGTTCTCAAGCGCACGAAGCAAGTCTTTCAAATTGACGTCCTCATTCAAACTCCCTTCCCAGACGCACGCATGTTCTTGTGTGGCACACAGATTGACGCGATTGACATCGTACCAGGAGCTAATAAATCTCCAGGCAGCCTCGTAATGAAGACGGCTCCGGGCACGGAACGCTCGGGAAGACGCTTGTGGTCCCCGATGGAGGCGCCTGGTGGCGCGTGCGATGGCTAATAAATTAAATTGTCTCTAGACAATTGGTTTTCCCGATCCGGAACCGTGTGTTGATGCGTGTTTGTACTGCTCCTCGAGGGACGGTAAGTTGCCGGAAACATTGGTAACAGCCACCGGGCGTTTGGAGCGTTGGGATTTACATTTGCATTTCCGGTGGCATCATTATGCTAAATAACATGTTTTTGCTCACGAAAACATGGAGTATCGAGATTAATTCACTCAAGGGTAAACGGTTACAATTCATCGAAATCGATTCGTAGTTATTCGAGAATTGTTTTGAAAGGTTGATCACATGAAAATACATCATCTTCAATGTATCAACATAGCGGCAAGTTGACCTTTAAATTTCAAGATTGCTACGCTGTATGAAAATTCTAATACAGTGATTTTGAAACGGGCTGTCAATTCCAAATCGAATTAGAAAAATCGAATGCGAAAGCCTGTATCGTTTTATCATAACATTTTTGAAATATTCACATAATAACAAGTTGGAAAATTAGTGTTATTATGTTATTATTTTACAATTGTTAAACAAATTTAAACAGGAATCATAGTTTCCTTTTTTTGTCGAACCTATAAAACATTGATACTAAAATACTAAATAAGGGAAAATTATGTTGTAACAGCAATAAATATAGATACGAGTCAAAAGTCTGATTCTCATTCAATAACTCAACAAACACGCTTACATGTGCACATAAATCTTATCAGGTGGAACGGACTAACAATCGTTCCTTCGCCGAATCAGCAAAACGTTGTGTGGCTTGGAAATCGATTACACGCCAACCTGCTTCTTACTTTGTACTGTTCTCCCTGTATAATTCCTCACCCTGGACAACCCGGGGGAAGGAGCAAGTAACAAACATAAACAGCGTCATTGAATGACTATCAGCGTGGGAGGCATGGGTGCTACTGCCTATCACTGCTACTACGATTTGCTGTGTGGACGGAACAAAAGAGTACAGATGATAGTCAAAACATTCAGCAATCGTGTAAGGATGACGTCAGTCGGTTTTTATTTCCCCTCCAGCTTCGAGCAGCACTTTCTCGCGTATGGGAAAATCCAGGAAAATCTGCCAGACTTCCACATGAATGTACAGATCAGGTCAACACGGT
>KE524881.1:27654-45919 GCA_000441895.2 Anopheles sinensis | reverse complement strand
ATTACACGTTCAAACTAAGGGCTACCGAATGCTAAAGCTCCTCACTACAAAACCAAACAAGAACTTTTGTTGATTTTACGAGAAAGTATCTGATACTCTACAGACGTCGTAACACGCGTTCCAGCTTTAACAGAAAACGTATTTCAATTTATCTTTTGCCAGCGGCTGAACGTCAGTACCGTATCCTAGTGAAACCACGATCGATCATTGAACACACAAAGTAAGAATAGATGTCCCTCCACGAACCACACTTCCGGCCGTAATCGTACAATCCATGTGCGAGCATTTTTCTGGCTTGAATCTCTCGTTCTATGTTTGTTGGAATGTAACCCATAATCTGTACCGATGTAGACCGACAGAATCCTTCGAAGCGTGTTGTCGACAAAGAAACCCAGAATCTACTGTCCTGGAGGTTGTGCTACATTTGTACCGAGTCATTCCTTTTCCACTGTATAGAAGTGTATGTTATTGGACACAATTCGATACCTATATAGTTTTCCTTGAATGCAATCGTTCGGTTGACCTGTGTTTACCTATTTCCGCTGCGTTCCACCAAGTTCTTGGGATGTTTTCCCAACGTTGTCTCGTTCCTATGAGTCCAGTTAATCGATGTGTTTTCTATAGCTCGAGAGATAGATCCGTAACCGACAATTGATTGTTTCCTCATAAGTTTTAAATCGGTAGCTCGTGCCACAGGAAACAATAGGAATCCTGCCTGTGATCCCTTCTGCGTCCTAACTGTTATTTTTGCGCTTCACTGATCACGTGTTATCCCCGAATATAACTCAAATTCTTCCAGACAGTCTGGCGCCATTTTTGACTACTCTTGTACGTGTGTCCCCAATTTTGTTACTACGTTTCCTGATTTCAGTAACGACAGCGTGAAGCTGATAGTTTCGAATGTGCTTTATCTTTCCACTAACGATGCCTTTCGACATTGGATAATTAATATTATTTTTCGATTGCTCCCTTCTATCCGGGTGGTTTATCTCGCCGAAACCAGATTGGCAACATGCCCAGCAGCCGGAACTCGCTGTCACCGAACCTGACCACCGATGTCGTCGTGATGCTGGAGAACAATCTCAACGGGCGGCCGCGCTGCTATACGACGTCCGCCACGACGCTGGTGACCAATGTCGTCTCAAGCACCTCAACGGTGACGGAGCACAGTCTCAAGATACCGCTGATAAGCATCGACAAGCCACTCGCGCCCGAGACGGTAGTTCCGGCCAGCGAGCCAGCGAGTCACAGTGACAGCAGCAACGATATTGCTTCCGGCAGCCTTCACCACATAAATAACAACAGCAACGGGTGTAATAATAGAAATTACGATACTGAATCTCCCCCGGTACGACCGGAAAACGGTACGGTTGATCCTCTGCGGACGTTCGAGGGTGAGAAGGATCAAGTGGACCACTCGAGTATGCCATCACCCACCGTTACCATAATACCGGCAGATGATCCGATGGATAGTCCCGTTCGAACGGACTTCGACGCGACTGGAGAAGAAACGAATTCATCGCCCGAACCCCCACTGAGTATCCCCGTCGTGCAGTTCGGTGACAGCAGCTGTCACAGTCTGGCATCCTCTAAGTTTCACTATCTCCACAACCACCCGCAACTGGCGGCCAACGGACAGCGATGTGCCGAACTAGACGCCGATGTCGTTGTGCTGCTCGCCGATCCCAAGCGGGAAACGTGCATTTAACGGTACGGTTAGCGACAATTGTTACTGTTCGTTTGCCAACAAAACCGGACGAGCAACACGTGGTCGGTGGAGATTGTAGTGCACGACGGAGGGAGGATACTCAGACTGCGCGTCCCGGATGCCCCGAAGGGTCCCGGCACCGGTACGAATATCGTATTATCCGAGCAGACTGTCTAAACGAAACAATAGACAATGCGGTTTGCGCTCATGTAAGCGATAAGGTAGGGAGTTTTAAGGGAGAAAGATGATCTGTACAGTGCGACAATGTGATGTTGAGCTTAACGCATACCCGTTTTACTAGCGAACCTAACAGGTATATAATCATAACGGATCGGATCGTTTGGATGGCGATTGTGCGTGCCAGTCTTAAAAATGTGTACCAAACAAGTATAATCCAAGTGATGTTTTTGGAGGTAGACGTTCTTAAAGAGGTATGTTAAAGATGATAATAGCGAAAAGGATTTATAAATTCGAAAAGGATTTATATTTATAACCGGAGAGACACAAACATGTTTAACCCAAGAGTAGTGGATGAAAAAATAAATATATTAATAATTTTCAACCTTTGATGCTTTACTATCAAGGAAATGAACTGTAATATGAATGGGTTTTTTTGAATCAAAAAATTATTATTATTTTTTTAAATACGCCTATGAAACATACAGTAAACTCAAACTAACCACGCTTGACCGTTTATTACTGTTCAACTTGAAGTGCTTCTTGGTAAATAGTTAAAGCCAATGACGATGAATGTTTTACAATAGTAACATTACTATATAATACAAAAATTATTTCTCTGATATTTTTACACGATGTTCATAAACTATTTGACCAGATCATTTCTTCTAATTTCATTACCAGACCATTTTTTAAAGTCTTCTACTAGATCAATCTATGCGTGATAAAGTTATTTTTTAAATTATCCAAAAGTTATTCAACATGTTTTAAACAAAACTGCCATTACCAGGCGCAGAACCGACAACAGCCAAAAACAATTAAATAAAATTAGGAGAATTTTCCCAATTACACAGGTCGTAGACGTTGGAGTTAAGCGAAGGTAGGAACGTATGTGAGCATGTGAGATGGTAACTAAACGTACAAACATAATAATTCCCCATCAAAAAAGAACTGAATTTAGCGGATTGTTAGAAAATGGTTGTAGGAAAAATAAAGGAATGCCTGAAAGAACGCTTGAGATTGAATAAACACAAGATAGGCCGGATGTTATAACACGCTTGTGTCATTGATTTTTGTGAGGAAACACATTACGCTCCACCCGCTTCTCGTCCCACTATGCGTTTGCGAGCGGTTCGTTACAATTTGAATGGCAAACATGCAAAAAACAGCCTCATAAAATGCAAATAACCAACCGAAGGGAAACCACAACCGATCGGCCGGTCGGTACACATTTGCACAGAGCATTGCAAATGTTGAAAATGCTTAACGTAATCACTTCCGGCTACATGAGACCACGTGACCACCGACCAAAACGACGCTATAGTCGATCAATTACCGGATGAGGGAAGGAGGCCGTTGAGGATTAGTTTTTTTAGTATGCTTTTATCGATACGGAACCGGAAGCTGGATGGTTTGCAAATTTCGGGACCCCCCGAGCAAATCACGAATCGCTGACGTACGACCGGCTACGTGAGCTGCGGTCGGGACTTCCGGTGGCTTTGATGTGCCAGAAAAGCAAATCCGAAGGATATATGTGCTGTATACAGAAGATAAATAAAACGTTCAAGATTATTGTACATCGGGGGGTTGTTTGTTTTTCTTTTATCTTTCTTCTCTCTTGTGGAGGTAAGCATTTGTTCAGATGACTGCAGGGGCCGATGTGGGGAGGAGATTTGAACTCACTTGAAAGCATGGGTAAAGTTCATAGGAAGTTTCATGGCTTAGCATAAAACTTTGGCGGAAGTTTCATGCGTGCTTCACGGCGCTCCGGAAGAGGATACGCCAATTCGGGATGAAAAGCAGTTTGAACCGTCACGCAGGTGAATGGTAGAGGAGCTTTAGCTTATTTATTGATTTCCGGGTAGTTAGTGGTAATGTTGTCATAACTTTTTCCCCCCCGAACAGGCCATTTAACTTTGTGGCAGAGACGTACGAGCTCGCTTGGAGCATACGTTTCGGATAAGAAGCTTTCGCGCATCCGCTGATATTGATTTAGTTTTCTTTCTTCTTGTAGCTTTTACTTTTCCTGGTCGTAAAGCTCTGTCACCTCACTTCATTTGTTATGTCTAAAACTAAAATTGATATTTATTCCTAATTAAACCTAATGCAACTCTTAACCTTTTTCATTTGATGCTTTTTTATTAACATTTTTATTTATTGATGTTGGTCATACAAAAAACATAGTGCGAAACCAAAAACAATGTAAAAAACGACACACAGGTTAGTTTTGGTTAAGTTTATTAACTTTCATTCAGTGATCTCTGATCCAGCTATAGCACAATAATGATGATAAAACCCAAACACCACATTAAACGGATTGGTAGCTACCATGAAAAACACAAAACAAATCTAACGTTTCGTAGACAAGCAAAACCTGACAAAACATCTCTCGTCTACATGCGAATGAGGAGTTCATTCACGTTAGAAACGAAATCAAACATTAAATGGTAGCGAATGAAGGGATTCGCAAAAAACCAACATACTCATTCAATGGCAAAAGCATGCTGATACTACAAGCCGGGTTTGCATGCATTGCGCCGGGATTCCTAGCACCAGATGGCCAATCTATGCCCTAGCGGAGGCAAGATGAAGCTGCACATTCGACCGTTCTCCGGTGATTTTTCCGCATGAAATTGATCCACGTTGTAGAGCGAAAAATAGGCAGAGGGTAAAATCTCCGTATCAGACCGGTGCTGCTCGACGGTTTCGTTCGGGGAGAAGGATTCCTTCCGGCTCGGTCGGTACTTTGGTCCGAGGGCAGCAATTGCTTCCTCCAGGCCAAGCTCGGCCGCCGCTACGAAGTACTTTTTCGCCGTCGAACGACTCGCACGTAGACCGGCGAGTCCTTGGGCATAGAACACGCCCAAATTGTACATTGCCTGCGGGTGACCCTGGTCGGCGGCTAGCTGGTAGCATTCCAGTGCCTGAAAGAACGGGAGAAACGAAGCAAGGTAAATAATCGTACAGAAAGTCGAACTAGCGAAAAACACCGACTTACCATACGCATATCCTTCGGCATTCCATATCCCTGCTCGTAGCATATGCCCAGATTGAACGCAGCCCCGGCATGCTGATGACTGGCGCCGAGCTTCAGGTGAGACACGGCCGCAGAATATTCGCCCAGTTCTAAATTACGGCGCCCCAATTGAAATTCGATCTCTCCCAGAACGGAGAGCAAATTTTTGAACGCACCATCGACAGTTTCCGATTCTTTGGGAGCTTCGGGGGAAGAAGGTTCGTTGACCGGGTGCAACTCAGTCGCAACGGAGAACGACGATTCGGATGGCCGGGGAACTATGGTGGGCTTTTGTTCATGGTTGATGTTGAACACGAAGTTGCTCACATCCACTCGGTTGCGTTCGGTGTAGTCCACAAAATCGTGCTCACGGTAGGGCACGAATGGGACCAACGAGGACAAGAGGGCGTTGTTCTTCGGATCCTCATCGACGTACAGTGTGTTCGCGTCATTGGACGGTGCGTGACGTATGGATGGAAAGTGACCACCGGATCTCAACCCGAAGTACTGCGAAAGTGCCTCACAGTGAATCACCGAAAGCCTACCACGCTCGGATGCGGCTCGAAGAAGCTGCGTGGGAACGCAGCGACCGGAGGGATGATCCAACTGTTGGGTCCGACGATAAAGGCATAACAACTGGCTTGTATACCATCCACAGATAATGGCACTGGTCTGCAAGTATGATAACAAAGCAGGACAGATAAGTATCTAATCGCTCCGTGAAAGGGGGGAGTGTTTTGCAATTTTGTTTACGTTCGATTAGGGAGCTTTTTTATTTGTCCCCACCTCCGGAAACGTTTCTATCAACGTGAGTCGGCAAATGCTTACCCATGTTATTGCCCCGAGCCACGAATGCTCGCAGTGCGGATGGTGGTATTCCTTCCGCCTGAAGCCTTCCCGCTCGCTGCTGTTCGATCCGGTACCGTACTCCTTTTGCGTCCCGCTGCTCAGCTGATTGGGCCGGGCAACGTGCAGCAAACAGTAGCGTCTCCCGTTCGCACCGCCGTCCTCGCCGGCGCCAACATTCTCCTCCGGGAGTTTGTCGGCGCAGAACCGCTCCCCTTGGCCGCAGTTCCAGGTGCGGCGTACCTCTAGTACGTTGGCGGTCTTGTCGTACACATCGCGTATACGACGGGAAACATATTTCCACATCGCTTGCCGCACTCACTGCTGCATCGACGAGTTGATGCCAACTTTACTTTGCCAACACTGGTTGCACTAGCGCTCGGATGCAGGAGGAATTTAATCCTCCCGGAGAATTCTCTGTTTGAAAAGCCAAGCTACAAGTTGCTGCGAAGTTTTGCAGGGATTGTGTTTGTGTTTTTTATTTTCGAAGGTCTCGTGGTTTGACAGTTCGCATCGTGCGTGAAAGTAGCCCGGCTTTGATCTAGATGAGAAGAAAGTATAAATTATTACAAAAAGTATTATAAAACTATGGTGTTGAAGCGAAACATACATTTTTTATGTTTTGGAAAGTCAAAAATAGGTTTTAACTTTATTGAATTAAGTCAAGAAAACATTTAAAACTATTACTTATGACGTACGTTAAACGTCATTTGTCACAGTTTCTATTTGACAAGAAGAATCACAGATTATAAACAAAACAAGCGAGTCGTTTGATGCCGAAAAGTGAAGCGCAGTTCATAACATACATTTTCTTGCCTTAAATCCTAATAAAACCATCAAATGGGCCGACGAACGGAAACAGATGGTTCAGGTTAGTATAACCCGTAATGTTTTTTTTACCAGGCAGCGTTTAATATTGTGTATATTCTGTGGGCAGGTTCTGAATCGGGCTCAAGTCGCGGAAGCCGGAGTCGGAGCCACAGCAGAAGCCGGAGCGGAAGTCGTAGCCGTAGCGGAACACCACAGGTCGCACCAACACCTGGATTCTCTCTAGAGCATCATGATTCACGGTAATAAGTTTTGGCGGTACATCTCTTATCCCAAAAAAGCCCTTAAACAATCTATCCTGTTTTGTTTTTCTAGATCAAATTCTCCAAATCAACGCTCACGGTCAGGCACGCCGGCACCTAACCGAAGTCGTTCAAATTCAGCCGGATCGCAAAGGTCCCGGTCCGGTTCAAGGGGTTCCGGTGGTCGTTCGCGTTCAGGCAGCCGCTCTCCGTCACCGGATGGCCAGCAGAAACGAAAAAGTGGTTCCCGAAGCGGTTCTGGTTCACCGGCCGCTTCGCACCGCTCCGGATCCGGTTCGAGACATTCCCGGTCGCGGTCTGGGTCTCGCTCTGGAAGTGGTCGCTCGCGAAGCGGCACACCGCAAAATCGTTCCCGAAGTGGTACTCCACAGAACCGGTCCGGTAGTGGTACGCCGGCAAATCGTTCCCGCAGCGGATCGGCTGCGTCGGGATCACCCGCGTCCAACCGGAAGTCTCGTTCACGTTCCCGTTCGGCACGATCTGCATCGGCCGGTCGTAGCCGGTCGGGGTCGGTTCAGTCGGGGGTGAACGAGAAACGCAAACGCGCCGTTTTGAGTGATTCCGAGTCGGACGACGGTGCCAAGAAGGAAACGAAAAAGAAGAACAAACTCATCGACACCGATTCGGAGGAAGAGGCTGTGCCCGGGAAGGGTAAAGGAAAAGACGTGACCGCTGACGCACTGTTTGGTGACGCGGACGATATTAGTTCGGATGAAGCGGGAGGTGGTGATGATGAATCCGGTCGCGAACGGGATGAACTGGACGACCTGGAGGATGAACAGCGCAAGCAGGAACAGGAAAGGGGTGGATCGAGGGACCGTTCCAGGAGTCGTAGTCGCAGTCGAAGCCGAAGCCGCGATAGTCGACGTTCGTCGGACGAAGAAGGAAATCGGGATCGGCTTGCACGCTGGGAGGAACCGAAGGAACCGGAACCGGAGCCCGAGCCCATCCCGGAAACGCGCATCGATGTGGAGATTCCGCGTATCGTGACGGACCTCGGGCGGGACATACATTTCGTGAAGCTGCCGAATTTCTTGTCTGTAGAGACGCGCCCATTCGATGCGGAAACGTACGAGGACGAAATCGATGAAGAGGAAACGCTCGACGAAGAAGGTCGCCAGCGATTGAAGTTGAAGGTGGAAAACACAATCCGCTGGAGGAACAACATCGACAACAAGGGTAATGCGCAACGGGAAACGAATGCACGCTTCGTCAAGTGGTCCGACGGAAGTATGAGCCTTCACCTCGGCTCGGAAATCTTCGACGTGTACAAGCAACCGCTGCAGGGCGATCATAACCATCTGTTCATCCGTCAGGGAACCGGTCTCCAGGGGCAGTCGGTGTTCCGCACCAAGCTCACCTTCCGGCCGCACTCGACCGAATCGTTCACCCATCAGAAGATGCTTATCTCGTTGGCCGATCGATCGCAGAAAACGTCCGGCATTAAGATTCTCACGCAGGTCGGGTTCGATCCCGATGCGGACCGCAAGCAGAACCTCAAGAAGGAGGAAGAGAAACTCCGCATGGCAATGCGTGCCAAGCAAACGTCGGCCAAACCGAAACGGGGGCGGGACTCGGGAGCGAACACCAGCAATCCGTATCACCACGATGAAGGTTCGGAGGACGAAGGTGGCATCTCGATTGCGGCGATCAAGAACAAGTTCAAGGGCGACAAGGCGAAGGGTGGTGGTAGGCAGAACACGGCCATCTATTCCTCGGATGAGGAGGGATCGGATGTGGAGATGGGACGGCGCAAAAAGAACATCGATAAAAAGAAGGCCCTCAAATCGTTGGCCGATTCGGACGATAGTGACGCTGGGTCGGGTTCGGAGCAGTCGCGTGGGACACGTTCCCCGTCGCATTCCGGCTCCGGTTCCGGGTCGGAAGGGGAAGCATCGGGCAGCGGAAAGAGTGGTAAGGGTGGTGATCAATCCGAGGGGGACAGTGACGAGTAGGATTTTTCACATCCGATTGATACACCTTGTATAGTTTTACATAATAATTCTTTGCAGAAATTAAACTTAATAAAGCGATAAGAACAACGTACAACACATAGGGTTCCAGTTTGATAAATACTGTCTTATCACAAGTACGGGACAATTCCTGCAATCCAACCAACCATCCAAATGAATCGAATACCGAAAACTTACCAACCCACGATGCGGGGCCCTTGTTACCGTAAACGTCCGGAAACGGTGCTAATGATGGTTTATCGCCATAGTAATCTGTTGATGCACGATAAACATTCTTCACGCGCCAGGAATACGGAATCCGACTGCCAGTTGTTGTTCGCCCGAAGAAGCGACACATTGTCATTCGTGCAGTGGTGTTTTAAGTCCAACGACTTGATGAATCCCCACTCTTTATAGCATGTGCTTTAGTTAACAAAACCCTTTAAATATGGGGGGGTTGCAAATAGTTTAAAGTGTTGAATGTTTGGACGCATTATAATATATTCTCATAGTTTAGCAAGTGTTTCACGGAGAAGACATGTTATTCTCATCGATTCCCTCGTTGCCTGCGCTGTTCGAGAACGTGGCGTCCGATCGGGTGCTGTTTCGGCGGACCAGAATGTAAGTAATTGCATGCTTTTATTTTCACTAGTTGGTAAAGTTGCTCGTTTCCTTGGAAATAGTAGTTATAAGGATACGGAAGTAAATATTTTTTCTAAGTTAAATTGATGAACCGTTCCCTAACCTATTACCCTAACCTACCCCGATGCCAATGTCGTCCCAATTCCGAATAGGTTAATGGACTACGGAAGTGGGTCAAGTATACGATAGAGACAACCAACGAAACGATGAGCATTAATGCTAATGATTGATTCGCGTTCGGGTATGTCTCGACCCACGGGTTTGCGGTAGGATTAGGTCCAATTTGGAGGATTTTTGTTTTGTGAACAGAGGACACCCACTTCAAAACTGGCCCTGAACTCCAAGGTTGTTTTTGGGAAATGTGGTACTGTTTGAAAACAACTCACATCCAAGTTATCGTAGGTAACATAGCAACGAAAGATGCATTAAGCGTGCATAACAATTTTGAAAAATGCAACAGACTACGGTCGAAAAATGCTTCCAAGTAAACGGTTAGTGTGACTTCCGGCGCAGCACATTGCTCGCTTCCTGTACATAAACTACCTGACCACATAAACCGAACCAACCGAAGGAAAGCAATGCATCGTACGGTATGCAATCTACCCATCATTGCATATGGCTAACGGTGTGTGCATCGAAACGTCCACTGACCCTCGGCTGTGGCCATCGTTGCAGTCAGTCGGTTCCTGGTGTTGGAAATCTGCGCATGTCCTTGCACGGTCTCTCTGGCAAGTGTCAACGTGCTTCGCCGCCAGTGAAGTCTGGCATCTCTGGCGACGGCGTATGACGTATCCCGCAAAAAGGGATGCGATGTTACTGGTTTTCCGGCTCCATCGTCTGTCTGTCTGTCCGCCCTTGGGGTGGAGGCTGTCTCGACCATCTTTTGTAGTCCGTCAAACGTCAAAGTGGCCGTGTCGGTGTTTTATCCGGACTTTGTTTATCAGCACACAGCATCCGGGAAGAAATCTAGCCCCGTGGTTTGAGAGCAGTTTCGCGAGACCGAACAGTTTGCTGAATATTTGCCAGATTGCGGGCAGCAATTTAGTCGAATCAGAAGTGACCGCTGTGTAAATATCGTCGGGGGCGTCATTGTCGACTTTTTGCGTAGCCTTCCGTTTCGTGTCTGTTGCTTCGTTGATTCCGCTACGTAGTATATGGTGCTAGGAGGTTTATTTCGATTGCTTTAATTGGAAATAATGCAAATGAGGCTGTGTGACTTAGTGGACATAGTGAGCTCCGTTTTGGAGTATGGAATGAAACCTTCTTTGTTCTACAACTATTGCATTGATACCCGCTCTAACATCTGCATAGCTAAACGTCTATTAGATTGGCAAGTGCATCTTATACCTGTGGCTTAAAAAATAAGGAAATCCTCAAGAAATACCATTTCAAGTGTTTGATATAAAGAATATTTCTCAGCTAAAAGAATTTGGCAAAACATTTAAAGAATAGCGTATCAATCAATTGTAATTGATTTTCAACAACAAACCATCAGTTTTATGTTAGTGTTTAAAAGTTAAACCATAAGGAAGGGGAAAAACGCGCTCAGTGCCAAAACCAAAACGGACATCATTTAGTCTTGCAATTCTTCTAAGACGCGCCATCAGAACAGCTTGTTTTGGTCGACGTATTGAACGGTTTTCTTATCGATCGGCCAAAGAAGAGCAACAGACAATCATCACAAACGGACCATACACTCATAGCAGGAAGCAGGATGCGACGGGACGAGACGTACCGGCGGATCACGCGCGAAAAGGTGGTGGTACGGGGCAACACCACCATCCGGACGCTGGATTCAACAGTTTCCTTTCTGCCCATCGTAGAATCGTGAGTATCTCGGACTCGGATGTCTAGTGCCCGGGATGAAGTCTCATCTGGGAAATGTAGGCAAGTGGTACTGGAATTATTTAACAGGGGTTTGAGATGTAACTGAACGCAACACTCTTGGGATTGGCCTGATGGGCCGAGATCCGGGAACTTTGGCTATGAATGTTGAATTTTTCTGGTTGATTGAATGTTTTTTTCTGAAAAGAGAACGCGGTATAAGGGAGACACAGTATAGAAGACTAGCATATCATAAACTGTGGTAAACCAGTTTTACCAAAAGTATGCCGAGGATTTCCCTTCGAAAGAATTCATATAAAAATTGTTTCAAGTTGGCATCATTCCTCAATGATTTTGGAGCCGTTAAAAAATCATATTGCCTTTTAAATTTCGAATTAACATTTAAAATTTCCGTAAGGACTAAAATCTGTAACATTTTTTTGAAAAAAAAAAATCGCTTAATAATTAACAGCTTTTACATTGATTGTTGCTTTTTTAACTATTGATTGAAATGATTATCAAATCATGAAATGTTTGAAGAAATAAAGAGATAAGAAAAACAATTTCCTTTCTTGCTATAACGACGAATGTTTTAAGTCGCATTCCATCTGTTTAAAATCAAAAAAAGTTTCTGTAAATATACTTTGCTGCGATAAAATAACTTCACTTTAATTAAACTATATAACTACAGAAAATTTTATGTTAAAATTGGTGTCAATTCCGCAAATTTTCAAAAATAATACATTCTGAAGAATAGCCAAGTGTCAAATGTAATTGGCGCTAGGATGACCTCTTTTTATTGAAAAAAAAACCGCAATAAGAAAAGCATGACCGAAATTGTAACCGTGTACGTCACGATGGTTAGCGTTAACCGTATTAACTCATCACAACTCATAAATCCAAAGTCACTAGGGGAATACTCGCCACGCTCTGCATTCTTCCGAGGTGTTCCAGTTCTCCACTCGAGCCATTCCGTTTCAAAGGGTCTCGTCAGGGGGCAAGTAATCGATACGGTTGTCCGGTTTAGGGCACTGCTTTAGTTTTCTTCAGGATACTCATAAGCGGCTACCACTTGCATGGTGGATTTGTAGACCTCTTGGGGACGTCCACTGTACGCACTATGGGGGGAATTAAGCCAGCAGCGAAAGGTGGGGCCACCGTATCGACAGCACCCGGAACGAACCCCTAAAAGACCCTAGCATCCGTTTACATATACACACAATGGAATTCATTAGGGTTTTCAATGTTGGTGCATTTAAATGTGCCACCGAAAGGTCCGTTAATTCGTTGGTAACTCCTTGTGCCGGCTCGATGTAGTCGTGACCAAAGTCTTCGTCTTCGAAAACACTATTTTATCGCGTCTTTTTCCCAAACCCCCATTCTGGGTTTTTCTTTTTCCAACCCCCCTAACACGTCGAGGTGGCGTTCGCACGCGACTCCGGTGGAGTTGGTCAGCTCAAGACGGAGGCGGAGTGTGTTTGTAAGAAAACGAAAACCCCTCTCCAAGTTACTCCCAAAGGAAATGAAAGGGTCCTTCCAAATACCCGTGAGTCCAATTCGGGGCTCTGCTAAACCGCTTACTCCTTCGGTGTCTACTGGACTTCCCTGGGGTAAATAATGTCGCACACGTCGTTCTCTGTCTTTTCCCCAGCAAAGGACCTCTATGCCGCGTGAGGGGGTTGCGTGTGGTTAGGTGTGACTCCTTCCCACTTCCTCCTCCCGCCTGCCTTTTGGTCGCTTTTCCGCTTGGTGTTTTTTTTTATTCTTGCCTCATTCCGAGTGGTCAGCGGACGTTTGCGGTCAAGTCGAGGACCAGTCGAGTTTTTCCTGCTCAGTCGGCGTTTGGACGTGCTCGGGTTTAGTTCGCGATGTTCGCGTTGCCATACCGGTCGGCAGCGGTCGTTCGTGTCCACCGTTGGCGTTCAGTGGCCTCTGGTGATTGATTTTTACTGTCAGTGTTACAGTCCAGTGAACTTGCTTGGTGGACTTTTCATTTTCTTTTCGGTAAGATACCAGGAGAAAAGTGTTTAGTGTTCGTGGAAACAAACTTTTCCACCGTGGTGCTGTTTGATTGTATCGAGTTGATTGCACCTTCCTTGGGAAAACCTATCGGGATTGAAAAACTGTCCACCCGCTGGAAGTGGAAGTTTCCTCCCTCGGAACCATCCTTGCCGGATGCTGGTACAGTACGGGGCCGCCGGACCGCGCAACGGTGGAAGCAACGTGATGAGCGAGTACCATCACGGTTACCACCACCATCACCAGCCGTCGCACCACCACGGCTACGCCCCGCCGCAGCCGTACGAGGCGGCAGGCCACGGCGCCACCGGTAATAATCTGCGCGACCCGTACGGTCCCCGGGTGGCCCCGATCGGTGGCCCGTCCGGCGGCAGCACGAACCACAATCCTTCTTCTAACGCTGGCACGTACAAAATGTCTCGTAACGTTTCCAACTCGCACCCGGCCCTGGAACGGTCCGACGTCCACGTGGAATACGAAGTCGCCGTCCCGATCCACAGCATCGAGTCGATCCGCCACACGCCGTACCATTCGCTATGGAATCTGCACGAGTGGTAAGCGAGCCCGCAAGCGGGTGGATACCGGTTTTGGAGTTGGGAGTTTTCATTTCAATTCGTCCTCATAGAATCAATTCAGTAGACAGGATATTTTTAACTCGCTAGGGATTGATAGATGTGACCTCTTCTTTAAGTTACTTCAGACTTAACTTGTGTTCTTGACCTCAAACTCTTCTTAGATTTTCATACCATTTGCAACAATTAATTTTTAACAAATTTCTTGAGACACTTTCTTAAATTGGTTTTAACACTTGAATATAATGATTTAAAAACATGTCCGAATGCTTTTTAGGGGTCATTTTGACCCCGTGTTTTTGAAACACGCTATAACTTTGTCAGTTTTCAAAATTTTTTAAATCCGTAAACGGCTACTTTTAAGTGTATTTGTTGACTATCTATGGCGTTTTACGATTCTTCATCATTCTGCTAGCTCGGTGTGAAATAAAAAAGATCGATCTGAACCGAATTTTAATTCTATTCACCTTTTATTTCTTCAAAATGTGAAATGGAAATTTAAGAAAAAGTTTGCGCTAGAAAGCTTATACATTAAGCCATCTCTAAAAAATAATTTCACATTTTTAAGGTAACAAATGACATCACAAATTGACCTTTAATCCACTCCGGATCGATATACTTAACTAAATTTCTTGGCTATCAATTTATGAGTTCTTTAAAACATTGAACCAAATTTTAATTTATAACGTTCATCAAAACTTGTCCGAAAATTGAATTTTTCGGTTGTGAATATTTATGGATCCGATGTAATCCAATCGATAAAAACTAACGCCCAAAACTTGGTACCCGTCCTCGCATACATTTTTCGTTAATCGTCCTCGTGCCACCAGCTTTGCTAAGAGCAGTGTAGGAATTTGTATATAATCCGTCAGCACTTTTACAACGCGAGGCTTTCCTCGCCGTCAGGAAAAACCAACCACTGCACGGTAGCAATGGTTTTGTTTTTCAGGTCTAACTTTTCGGGTCCTTGCCGAAGGAGGAGGACCCCATCGGACGATCATCGCCATGATTATGCCGCCGGATTCGACATGTGTTTGTGTGTATGTGTGCTAGTGGACAGTCAGTTTGGTGTGCGTGTTACCGCGTGGTGGTCAAAGTACATAGGCTACGACCGGACTGGCGGACCGAACCGACGGTGAAGTCACTGTCCGGCAGTGGAAACTCCCGAGCCCGGTCGATGGTAAAGGTGCGATGAACCCTCCGTGTGGTCGAGGGAAACTTCCCTTGTGCTGGTGGAAAATTGAATTTTTCCGAGCAGACGGAAAAGGTTTGCACCGGTTTTTGAGCGGATGTGCCGAGCGATGTAATCTCCGTCTGAAGGAATCGGACGGTAGGGAACGTCAAACAACGCACCTCAGCAGAGTTGAGGGCCAATTAATGATGTTGGGGGGTATCATAACACCCGGCAGGGAAAATTGACGGTAATCGAAAGTCACCAACGAGCCGGTCAATGCTATGTACCGGCCTGAAATGAAACGTTCTATTTTTGGTGCAATCTGGTGTCGCTGAGCAAACGGATTTTGGCAGAGACATTGTTTGTCAATCACCTATTTTATGTTGTCTAATGAAAATTGAGTGCTTGTAGAAAATGTAAAACACACAAGATTAAACGAACGTGTTGGAAAAAGCAGATTTTCCCATGTTAATGAACAACAAAAAACTTACAATTATAGTTATAGAATATTTTTTATTTGACAACATGTTAAGGACCGTCAATCACTCTCAATTTATACATTATTTCATTATTCACATTTTTTCATAGAATTCAATTTTATTCATGGTAGATTCACCTACGAACGATGTTTGAAATCGTTGACCTAATTTTTTCATCCATGCATCGAATAACGTTCGAAAGAAGTTTAATGTACTTCCACTAATGGCTGAAAAACTTCTTTAAAGGTATTCGATGGTTCCCTGAAGAACCCAAAGTAATTGCCTTCCTGGTGTAGTAAATTTTATCCCACCATTCCCGGCCAGTGTTCGTGAAAAGGACCTCTGCGAAAAAGAGAAAAATAAAACTCCTCCCGTGGCGCGCGTTGGAAAGAAATTTGTCTTCCAACCAGTTCCGCGATTTCCGGCAGGAAGTCGTTGTCCCAGTTGAGCTCGGGAGTATTCCAGTAGGGTCTGAATGTACACCAACACACGCGCACTTTCCCTCGATAGAAAAGTGGTTTTACCGCCACATGTCAGGCCACGTGGCGGAGGCCTACAGACGGGGTAAATAATTGATCAGCGGAAGGGGAGGGAAAAATTAAACTTCCCTTGCGATGGGCCGAACACCAACACAAAACCACCCCACCGTTGGTCCCTAGGGGATGTGGGTTCGTTGAACTTTTCGCACCATACTACTGTAAAAGACCGTTCAGCAGGTGGAAAAACGTAATATATGCACTAGTCTCTCTTGCTGAGCGCAAAAGGTTGGAAAAAGGAGGAAAACCATGGTACGGGTTGGGAGTACACTGAACGAATGCTGTTGCTGCACATTCCTTGCATTCGTGTGCATTCCATCGAACACAGGCCGTTGTACGAAAGTAAAGGATCGCCAGGATCGGGTTTGTCGTAAATCAATCCTGTAAATCGAAACGATACACGGTGGAAACTGACGTGCGATGTAAACGGTGCCTTAATTGATATAAATTGCTTTTTCTTTACTGGCTTAAATTGTCCACGTCTGGTCTTCTCTCACGTTTTGCTCGGGATCAATGAACTTTGATGATAAATAACTAGTGAAATATCCTGTCTATGTATCTCAGGCAATCTACAGTACAGATTATTGTATTAAAACTGGTTTTAAATGTATCTCCCATGAAAGATGTGTCACTCCGTTATTGAAATAATTTTCCAACGATAAATCAAATATCTTAATTTGCTTATCCATAGGTCGATTCTTAATTAGTAACGTAACTTATAAATTAACATGTTACATTGGAATAAAATCCACTACGGTATAAATTTAATTTAATTTAAAGAGTAGACCATTACGGTAAACATTTAAGACCAAACTACCCCAAGGCCCTTGGCCAAATTACTACTGGCCTTTCGTGTCGAAGACAGGAAACCGGAAATGAGTTCACCACGAACGGACATGATTTGCTTAAAAGAATATGCTCGCAAGAAGAGGTCATCAATGTTGACCTTGTAAGTTTTATTTTAGTTTCTATTCAAGCGTGTATTTTGGATCGTTTTCGACGCTACAAAATATTTTCAGCAGAAAGCAAGAAAGCCAGAGAACCAAAGGTCTTTATTTATTTTACTCTTATTTATAAATTTCTTAGCCGAAATGTGTTGCCTAAATTAATGTCAAAGGATATCCAGCTCATTTTTCTACAAAGTACAAACAGTTTCACTTGTCATTTTTGAACGTGATTCGAACGGATTTACAAAACTCCGATTCATTCCAAAGTTCAGAAACCTCCTTCAAATCGTTAACACGCAAAGTGCTTTGTAACTCAAATGTTTAGAAATATAAATCTGATTATCATCGATCATTTTCTCGCTGATTATCAGTTAGCTATCGCCATCAGTGTCCTTGAAATAACTAAGAGAGGTTGAGGGTACCCAAAAAAGTGGGTAGATTACACCGTTTTTTTTGTTCTAACGACACTGCGTGCCCAAGGTCTCTTTATCAGTTAAACAGCAGGAGCAACTCCACCGTTTGCTCTTTCGGAAGAACCCACTACCTTGACATCGTTGAAGCGTTGGGAAGCGTTTCGGTAGGGGTTGGTCCATTTTTCCGGTGTGTTCCAAAGGACGGTAATTATATTTCCACACACATCCTGCTGCCGTCAGAGGCGGTATTCTTAGTTCAACGGAGGCTCAAAATAGGCGTTGCACGCAAACGGCTACCCATCGGGATGTTTCAACGAGTTCCCGCTGGTAAGCCTTAGCACACTTATGGTACTATTTTTCTGGTCCATTATGAGCAGCTGAAGGTCTTTGGAAGCTCGTGATATGACGAGGGCACGGACTTTGCTAGCGTTGGAAGTTGAACCCCGGCCAAGCGATTAATCATAGGAAACAATCTTGAAACACTCGGGTGGACAAGGAAAGGGGGAAAATTTTCCAATATGATGGGAAAACTTCCCGTAACGTGGTTCTTTCTTCTCACGAATCGTCCAGTGTGCAAACTACATGAAGTACTCAGGAGGAATTCCTCCCGGAATGGCGTGAAATGGCGTAGGAGTCGAGGGACCCTAAAATGACCCACAAGACATTCATATGCACCTTCGAAAAATAACACACTTTATGCACATGAGGTCCTGTAGAGATCCCTATCGGACATTTGCTGACCCGGACCTCGCCAAGGTCTTTGAACTGCGGGCAACATTAGTCAACCGCAGGACCTCCAGGTGGGCAATGGCGTGTGTGTCAAGTGTATGCAAGTTCCACCGACCTCTGAATTACACCTCTGTGTAAGT
>KE524881.1:12892-26629 GCA_000441895.2 Anopheles sinensis | reverse complement strand
AAAAATGACCCACAAGACATTCATATGCACCTTCGAAAAATAACACACTTTATGCACATGAGGTCCTGTAGAGATCCCTATCGGACATTTGCTGACCCGGACCTCGCCAAGGTCTTTGAACTGCGGGCAACATTAGTCAACCGCAGGACCTCCAGGTGGGCAATGGCGTGTGTGTCAAGTGTATGCAAGTTCCACCGACCTCTGAATTACACCTCTGTGTAAGTGGGTCACCGTCGGACGCAGTGCATTTTAGTTTAATATCGCGGCCAAGAAGACGAAAGTAATTGATGGCGGAACGGATTAGTCACATTTTCTACACGGATTTTCCACCGTCTGCCCGGGAGTATGAGAGGCAAAAGGGATGTTTGTGGCACGGTGCAATATTAAATGTTTTCCTTTTGCCCCACACGGCCGCTATGTTTGAGGAAATGCAGATTAATATACCTGACGATATATGTAGCCTTGCAAACACTTTATGGAAAGGACAAATTGTAAGGCAAAATAAGTTATTCATTTTATCGATACTGGGGTTCTTTTCATTCTTATTCTGATAATAAGGGTATGGGATTTTTGAAAGTCAAGTTATGAATTCATTAACGTGCGATAGATTAATGTTATTTTTGATGTGGTTAGTCCTATGCTGAAGTATGAATTCCATTTTTAGTTGAAATAATTGAATATTAGTTTTGAATTGAATTGAAGGTTATATCGTGAAATTATCTTTAAAAGGTTCTTAAATTGTTTCTAACTTATGGTCACGTGATAACTTGTTACAGATTGAAGATCAAAAATGAAGGTGAAATTTATTTCTATCCCAAACATTGTAGTGACATTTTTTTACCTCATAAAAAAACTCTTCTCAAAACTTCCCTATTAAATATTTTCAAAATTTTCTTGCGTGCTGAAAAAATTAAAATTTTAGTTCAACAAATTATGATTATAAAAAAGAAACTTCACATGAGACACTAAATAAATCTGACGGAGATGAATAGATAAGAAGAAAATGGCACCAGTAAGGCGCGTTATCCTTCTTTTGGAAGCAATAATCCTGGTTGGAAAGACACGAGACAAAACGGTACTTTTAAAGTAATGTTATAAACTTCAATCTCAAATCGAGAGAAAACAACTGCTAAATATTGGGACACCTCAAATCTTAGATTATAGCCGTTCTATTCTTCAGCTTATGAGAAGTAGCACGAAATGCTGCTTGCATTGGACGATTTTATTATGGTAGTCCTCTTAATCCGGTCCAAGCAGTAACAAGCTGACCCCGTTTTAGGCGACCCGTCACACTCCATTCTACTAACCTACATTTTATTCCACCGAACGCAAAAGTTTCGCGTTCCGAGCTGATTAGATGGTCTCAATTTGAACACTAATATTGTCCCTTTTATTGTTTTTTTATTTTCTGTGTTTTCCCTCCCCACAGCTCAGCCCCGTCCACGTCCGGCTTCCAGCATATGGCCCGCATCGATGGACACATTGATCCTGGACAATTTGGCACCGTTCGCGTTCACGAAAATCACAACCACGCACCGCCCAACGCGGATCGGTGGTGGAGCGGGCAGCGGAGGTGGTAGCGGTAGTGGTAGTGGTAGCGGAGGTGGAGGAGGTGGAGGTAGTGGGAGTGGCGGCGGAGTGGGAAGTGGTGGCAGCGGCGGTGGACTCATTGACGCCCGAGTGGGTCCCCTCGGAGGACTCGGTCAGGACGGGATACTGCGGGCGGGACCGGGAGGTGGAGTGAAGAAGGCGACGAGCACGAGCAACGTGAGCAACCTGGTCGGGGCTGGCACGGTCAGCACGTCGACGATCCGCGTCAACCTGCAGAAGAACAAAATACCGACACAAGGTCAGTGCGGACCCCTACACGGTATGAGGTTCCTCATTTTCCTTGACGAGGGCGGGGCGGGGGTGTCCCGACGGGGGGGGGGGGGGGGGGGGTTAAAGTGGAACACAACTTCACTGCTGGCACAAATGTGGCACAACCGTGGCTAGACTAGGCAAGGGATTGAGGATTTAATGAGCAGGTGGCATACTTGCGTTGCGATTGTAAGAAGCTGGAAGCGGTCTAGGTCCGGTCTACTTTCTGGGGTCCAATCGCGGATACCAATCATTAACCTCAATCGCTCGCTGCGTGCCGCGAACCGGAATGCCACTGCGTGCCGCGTCCTGCCACATCGGAACTTGCTTGAGCTATCAAAGGGGCACACTAACTTGGCCTTTATTTTCCATCCCGCGCACATTGCAGAGGTTCACCCAAACCCACGGCATGCGAACCTGGCCGCGAACGCATCCTCACCCCCGACGGCGACGGATTCCCGCTGGATCTCCTCACTCCGGCGGCGCGATCCGGAGCTGCAACCGACACTGCCCTCGATCAACCACTCCAATCACCATAGTACCTCATCGCTGACGCAACAGAACAGCATCGGCTACACGAGCTCCTCCAACACGCCCAACACGGACCGGCGAAGCAGCCGCACCAGCGGCCAAAAGTCGTCCCTTCGGAAGAGCCGCTCGGTCGAGCGGATTCGAGCGCGCAAGCTGGCCACCTCGAAGATCAAGGAGCGCCCGAAGAAGTCTTCCTCGGAGGAAGGTGGCGGCTCGGACGACCAAGAGGTGACGTCGGTCGAGGAGAACTCACCCCAGCAGCAACATTCGCCGGTGAAGCGGGTCGACAAGTCGAAATCGATGTTCAACGGGATCGGCTACGAGCCGCACCTGATCGATACGCTCGAGAAGGACATGCTGCAGAAGAACCCGAACGTCCAGTGGAACGATGTGGCCGGGTTGAACGAAGCGAAGGCGATACTGCAGGAGGCGGTAGTACTGCCGGTGATTCTGCCGGACTTTTTCCGCGGCATTCGACGCCCGTGGAAGGGCGTGCTGATGGTGGGCCCGCCAGGTACCGGGAAGACGATGCTGGCGAAGGCAGTGGCCACCGAGTGTGGCACGACATTCTTCAACGTTTCGTCGAGCACGCTCACCTCGAAGTACCGGGGCGAGAGTGAGAAGCTGGTGCGGCTGTTGTTCGAGATGGCACGCTTCTATGCGCCCAGTACGATCTTTATCGACGAGATTGACTCACTGTGTGCCTGCCGGGGCAGCGACTCCGAGCACGAGGCGAGCCGACGCTTCAAGGCGGAACTGTTGATACAAATGGACGGTCTTAATGCGGCCAAGTAAGTGGTCTAACTGAACTAACTCTTTTAAGATCTCTTCTAATGACTACAAAACTTTGCCCTTGTTTTTAGTGACGATAAAGTCATCATGGTGCTGGCGGCCACCAACCACCCCTGGGACATTGACGAAGCCTTCCGGAGGCGGTTCGAAAAGCGCGTCTACATTGGTCTTCCGAACGACAACACGCGCAAGGCGCTGCTAGAACTCTGCCTGAAGGGGGTAAACATATCGCCCGATCTCAACACGGACACCATAACGGAGCAACTGAGCGGCTACACCGGCTCGGACATAGCGAACGTTTGTCGGTGAGTTGCGTGGCGGGAAAAAAATATAGATCCATCCAAATGCCTTCATCACATCTTTCTTTCTCACCACCAGTGACGCAGCAATGATGGCCATGAGGCGACACATCAACGGTCTTACCCCGTCGGAGATCAAGATGATACGCCGGGAGGAGGTCGATCTGCCCGTTACCGCCCAGGACTTCCAGGACGCGATGGTGAAGACGCGCAAATCGGTTTCGGCGAACGATGTTGCCCGCTACGAAACGTGGATGGACGAGTACGGCTCGTGCTAATGACCGCACGATCGTACGATCCCGGACACACAGACACAAGCACCGGTGTATGCTCAAAGCTCAGCCGTAAACTAGCCGCCGTTGGGCAGCGTTAGATAAGCAATTCCCGATAAACTATTAATCCAAATAGAATGTGGCAGCTAATTTGTACGATAACACGGAACCGCATCGAACGGTTTGGTTCTTGGCTTTTTTCAGGACGAGAGAACGTTTTTCATCCTACCAATCAGAATGTTTTGTCTTGTGTTGAATAGAATTTCGTTGCTTTATCCCAACGTTCGATGTTATTCGAAGTGAGTTTTGTCCTTTTCATATAATTATAGACCAATAAAGATGTATGTTAATCACCATTCGGAGTGTTAAATTACTTTATCATAGTACATTAACATACTCAGCGGTTTAACGGTTCCATCTTTGGGCTTTTAAAATATGTTCTTGTTTGTTCATTCTTATCATTAACATATTGAAGCTGTAAAATCATATATCTCAACACTTGAAGGATCATCGTTTTCGGTTTCAAAAATTCAACGTCACGTTTTTTCACAACATTGTGCTTAAAGTTCTATGAATAATAAACAACCGTTTAAATAAACCATTTTATTTAAATCTCTTAAGCACAGTTCATTCGTCTCTACAAACGTCATAAGAACAGTTTTCAGTAAATTTTCTCGATTTTCCATTTACTATAAATAAGTCATCTTAACAGTTTCAAACCCCTGTGTACTTCTCTCACCTCCCCTTCTTCTCTCTGTTCACTCTACAGGTCATCGATTAACAGTTTTTCGTTTTCTATCACGCATTAAAAGAGAGAAAAAAAAACCTAAACATAAAACAAGGTAACGAAAGGCTAAGACTATTCGCCTCCTTTGTCTCGTCCGACTGAAAATTATCGTAGTCATCGCACTAAGCGACACTACGGCAACCGAGAGCTACCGTGAAAAAAAAATAAGTGAAGAGGATCGGGACGATCTTGGTTGTATACACGGATGGTATCGGAAGGCATTCGCGTCATTCACAGGAGAAGATGATGGTGGTATCTTCCTTCAGGTTGGGAGATTGGTGATGTTCAGAATTTTCCCATCACACGGCAGTATTGTATGTAACTGATGGTTGAACACAACTGAAAATTTGAACCCAACGAAGCCTCGTTTTCCATTTCGTTCCTCAGTACTTAACGGACGACACCCTCTCCTAGTGGTTCCATCGGGTAGAAATTTAGGCTTAACTTTTGAACAACGATAAGGGTTTGCTAGGAACCCAGGTATTGATAAGTTTACGCAGAAAAACGTTGCACACCAATAAGTATCTCAATCCTGCAACTAACAAGCGTGTTTTTGTGTCCTGTATGTTTTTGCTGTTAAATATCACTGTATGCTGTCTTTTGACTACTTTTAATAACAAGTGTGTGTGTGTCTGTTTGGGTGGGTGGCGGGTTAAGTGCTAATATTGTTCAACTATAATATACCCAAGTACATCCGCTATGTTTACAATCGGCCTTATAGGCAGCAAAAGCGAAGCAAAAAAGAAACCAAATAAGGCAGTTTTCCTGCATTTCCTACTTAAACACCTACTAAACGTCTCAATAATCGTTCGATAGCCATTGCGCCTACAGTTTTTTTTAGCATTTAGCAAATATCGTTTAGGCATGGGTGAATTGGGCGAGGATGGGGAACCGTTTCTACGTCGTGTTAAGTTTAAATTACTGGTCCGGTTGCTTCATGCATGGTTTTCGTTTGCGACGGAAGTGGTTTCTAGTCAGCAAGCATGCTAAGGGTTTTGTAGTCATGGTGAGGGATACTTTTAAAGAAAAAAACTGTCGTTTCAACAAGGAACAAAAAAACGCGTCTAAAATTTACATCGACTGTTCAACGACTCGCACTTCCATTGCGCACTAAGTATATTGTCTTTGTCGAAAAAAGAGGTTTTGGTGGAGCATTTCGTCGCCCAGCGCAACACGTCCTCCGCTCGTTGCGTTAGGGCAGAGCCTTCTTGTTGAGCGTAGTGTGTCGTGTAGAATGATGTTTGTTGGATGATGAATTATTTTCTGTTCTGTTTGTGTTCTGCGTACGGTAGACGTTCGGCTTCGGTTCTGTGTGGTTCGTTACATTGTGCACGCGGTTCCGTGTACATCTTTGAGCAGATTTGCTGTAGCTCCGTTCTGGCACCCACATCCTAATCCACCTTATTGACCTTTCTTGAGCGCACCGCGCGATCTCCAAGCTTTGATCAGATTCCAGGCAAAGAACAGCGAGAAAAAGTGCACCTGGAAGGCCATCAGCACGAAACCGTACCACAGCAGCCCATACGGATAGCCCTACGGAAAAGAAAGTCACAAAACAAACGATCGTCACGTGAGGGTGAGTGAGTATGGTGCAGGGAAAATCCACCCCAACAGTGTGCAGTAAGCAACCAAAGGCAATGGAAATGTGTGAAGTGAAAAGTGCGTGCGATTGTTAAGTTAGCCAAACGGGTGATTGATACACCGAAAGGGCACAAACGCGCACGAGCAAAACACGGTGATAGAGAAGAAAGAAATGGAAAGAAGGAAAAAGGGAAAATAAGTTGAGATTTGCTCCACCGGGGGGATGTAGATTGATGCCAATCGGTACTAACAATTACCTGCCAGACGAAAATATCAGTATCATCTAGTTCGGTACCTTCTTCCAGGCTGAGATACTCGAGGACGTCGTTCAAGTAGTAAAAGATGCAGTACAGCAACGGCACGAACGCCACCGTACTGATACCCACCATGTACTTTTTCATATCGTTGATCCGGTTGCCGCGGGCGGCGGCCAGCCCGATGAAGGACAGAAACACGGACAGGCACCAGAAGTACTCCCACCAGAGTGGCGGAGGTATCTGGAGTTCTTCAACTTCCAGGATGAAAATGTCCAGTTTGTCCAGGATGTCGGCGGACAGTTTGACTAGCATCACGAAGAACAACAAGTAGTGGAAGAAAATGCAGTATTTTAACCGGGATTTGTTCAGTGCGCTAAAATGAAAAGAAAAAACAATTATCGTTTAGTATCGGTTGGTCCGGGATTACCGCACACGAAAACGTGGTGCATCGGGTTCCGGTTTTCCAGAATACCCGCATTTCGCGCCTGATCTTTCAAACCGAAGTGACGTTCGGAAAATCAAAACAAACAACACCACGTCACTCAGAGGCACCGCCAGCTTTCCCGCAAACGCTCGATCACTTCCGCGTACTCCATGCCGGCCCGTGCCCGATTGCACGTCTATTTTTAACAATGAAGCAAAATTCTATCACACCAGTAGAGGCAAAAATAATTGGTTGCTTAAAACTGCCAGCGCAACACAGTGACTCAAACCGTCCGGGTCCGATGTCCGGCCGCGCTTGGAACTCGCATGCCAAGGGAACCGTTTTTCCATCGGGTTTTTCATGCGTTTTCCACGGGTCACTTTAAATAACCCTAACCCCGCAGGGCGGACATAATTAGCACCTGATTTGGTAGTGAGCTGCCACGCGTTGTCTGTGCTCGAAGTCGGCACCGTCGGTGCCAAGGATCATTGGGCCGCCACGGGAAGCCATCGTGTGCGGAGGATGTAATGTCGTCGGTCTAGTGCAGTGTCCTGAAACGGGTCGGATTGTGTAGCGGCGCTCGGTGAAAGCAAGGAAAATTGCCTTGCCTCGGTTCTTTCACTATCCCGTACGGATTCACAACATAGACTACCTAAACTTTTCTGATCCTTGCATTTGACAAATCCAATGACAAATGGTCAAAAGAAAAATGCGAGAAATTTTGACAGAAAAGTCAGTTCTGTTTACGTTTCAATCAATACCGTTTAAGTTTCGGGGTTTTCCGCGGAATACAAGATTTAAGGTGAAAATAAAAAGATAGCATAAAATTCAATAGCTTGAATTATGCGAGAAAGGCTATAGGATCTCTATCCATAAAGAGGCAGAGCTCTGCAGGAAACAGAACATCGATCTTCGATTTGCAGTTTGGGCAAACGTTATCAACTTGTTATCCTGCGACGTGAATTTTACAGTTAACCACCCAAATCAACAGTCTTTGTAAAACAAACAACTTTGTTTGCAGAAAGATATGACCATATTTTCTAGTTTTTGAAATTTTCGAAAACGTTTTTACCGGTTCGTCAGCCAAGATAATGATGGATCCTACGATCCGGATTTGTTGGGTGAGTCGCTCCCTACTCGGAGCTATTTGGATTTGATCACAAGTACGGGAATCATCTTTCTGGGCCTTTTTCGAATGGAAAATGTTAGTAAAAGAATAGTAAGGTGTGTTTTATAGCGTAGAACGCAGTATATTCGTATAACGAATCAACTAAAACAATGTTACATGTTTTACGTTTTGAAACAGCTTTGAGTCAAACTTTCGGGGATTTGTTTTACAATTTTCCAATCAGTTTGGTCGGAAAACTTCAACTTTCATCGGGAAGCATTTCTCATCCGGCACCTTCTGTCCTACCTGAATCGAAACGTCGCCTTGCGGACAAGCGCTTAAAGCTACGAGTAAATTCATGTCTGCAATAAACTCAATAAAGTCGCCCTTCCGAGCTGGACTAGGCTTGCAGAAGTATTGTTGTGTATCCTAGAAACGAGTGGTAATTGATTTAAAAAATGCTTTACGAAACGGTTCGTTTCGTGCTTACTCTTGTGAAACCGGTACACATGAAAATATTCCACGTATCATGAACGTCCTCCTCCGAGAGTCCGTACTCTCGGACAGCGGCCGTTAGGTAGCTGTGGCAACTTCCTACGCGATCCTCTCCGGTGATCAGCTTGTAGATGTAATCATCACACCTCGTCCCGGCGACATCATGCAACGATCCTCCATCGCGATCGATACCGTAATCCTCGAGCGAATCCTTCACGAAGGTGGCCATCGGGCGCAGGTACGGAAAGCAACTCCACAGACGATCGTACGTCTTCAGATGCGTCGAATGGATCTGGCGAGTCTTACCGGAGAAGAACCGCTCCTTCTTCGGGTTCTCCAGGTTCCACAGGTTAACGTCGCCAACCTGCGATCCCTCCGGAAGCGAAATGCGGCACAGATCGCCCTTCTGCATGGTCCAAACTTTGGCCGATTTTTTCGGCACAATCAGCTCCAACGCTAGTGTACCCTGGAGGGCTTGGGTCCTTCGAGTGTCACATTCTTCCTTGGACACTACGGCGGCGGCGGGTTTGTCGTAGCAAATGGTGGGCGGAAAGTACTCGAACGTACGTTTCATTGTTGATCTTTCAAGTGGTGTTGAACTCACCAGGTCCAAAATTAACTGTTCAGTAAAGCTGTTTGTTGTCCTCCTCCGTCCGGGGTGCGCTACTTCCTTACAGTGATTGTGAAGTATAAACATTGATAACTCATTATCTCATTGGGAATATATTTTTATTAACTTCTACCATAGCTTCTTCAATGTCAAGCCTCTCTTATGTAATTTAAGAGATAAGGGAGTCGACACCAATGAGCAAGTCCGCAAGTAGCGTTTACATTCGGTTTGCAAATAAATGTCCTTATTTCGCAATTGGCGCGTGGGATGGGTATCTGCCCTTTTGCACAAACGAACGCACAAACAACTAAACGAGCAACGATCAACCCCATCAAGTGACGACCAAGAGGGCACATGATAAATTATGTAATCCATCTTCTATTCTTATCCACCGCCCCCGAAACGACACAACGTGCTTGCGGGCGGAGAGACCCTCCATCCTGGCACGAGAAAGCCCAACCACGATTGCTACTTCCGATGTTGTTCCAGCTTGTGTGCCGCGGGTTTCACGTAACCATCGTGCGGATGCACTCTAATGGTGCTACTTTCGGCAACACTTATCATCTTATTGAGATGGAAATTGCTGGATGTACCGCAGTCGGGGCGCGACAGTCGGTCGTGATTTTTCACAATTGCCCACCCTCCTCCCTCGTCCCGCACGCGGGGTGGTGTCATCGTGTGACGGATTCTCGGGCAGCCGATACGCCACCAATCGGTTGCCTGCTAAACGGTGCAAATTGGACGATAATAAGACCCCATTACAGTAGCCGGAGCACGAATGGGATAGCGTCTAATAGAAGCTGGTTTCTTGATCGGTTGCATCAAGCAATCGCTGCTGGTTTAAACCGTCAGGCGATCATGCGACTGCGATCGTCTGCTCCGGATCTTTGCACAGTTGTAGGTAAACAGTCCTAATTCGCAGCTGATTAGGATCGTCAACACGATGAGTGTTGTTGGTGCTTGCATGGAAAAGTGGTTGCGGTGTTGGAGCTGGTGGTAGTAGCGGCGCAATGCTGCTGATCCTCTCGGTAGGATGATCTTCGCATCTTTTTTCCCGAAGTTTTTTACGCTTTGCAAATCTAACATCTCTAATTCTAGACACAAAGAGAATTCACGTGCACAAATAACTAGTTACGAAATCGGAAGCTGTTGTCATGGACATTTTTATGGTCGGTTTTTGTATTATTTGAATTGATCTTGTTCTTTTGATACTAGATATTTGTAAAATATCTACCTAATTTGATAATGTAAGTTGGGCTTGAACCACATTTATTTGCGTCAAATGTTTACTTGCGGTTGAACGCCTTTGCAGTAGCAGTTGAACGATGTTTACCTGGGGTCGAAAACGGTGTAATGATCGGTTTTATATTATTTGAAACGATCTAGTTTTTTTTAATGCTAGATATTTGAATGGTTAAATAACGTATAATCACAGCTAAAATTATGAAGCATCGTTTCAACAGCTTTCAAAAGGAAATGATCATCAGACCATCTTCTTATTCAAATTTTCCGCTTTTATTTTTTTTCGAATATCTTAAAACGGTTGAAAATATTTATCAATCAAAACCAAAGTTTTGGATAAGAATCCAAAATTGGAACTAACTGCAGAAGTGTTTGATTTTTTTTAAAATTTTTTCAACTATAATATTTTACAAAGAAAAAATGTTAGCCCAGAAGAAAGGAATCGTAGACATCAAACAAAAAACACTCACAATAAAAAGGGTCTTAATTCAACGATCAAAAATGACGCTAGTTTTTCTAGTTTGATGTGATACAACTATTTTCCCTCGAAAATAAAACTCTTGAAGTAACCGTTATTTTCACTTTTATTCTAGAACTATTGCATTCTCGGCATAAATGTTTTGCTGACAGAAAATGATTAAAAATTCTTCTGAGCAACATTTAACGAACATGCTACATCCACTGAAATTAGGTAGAATTTATTTTACACAATTTATTCGTAGCTCCCCTCGAGGAAAGGTGAGTGGAGTTCTTATTTCCTTGCCCCTCACCTGTACTCATGGCAGCCTCTTGGCGTTTTCCCTCGTGCAATACACTTTCGTTTCATCTTTCTTTTTTTGCCACTCGCTGGTTGAGCAATAGAGATGCGCACCCGAAATAAACCCAAAACCGAGCAGAGGAACAATGTTTCCTTTGGGTCGGGCGACACAAACAACACGTTGAAGTCCGCTCGCCGACCCCTTGGTATGGGGGAGACTTTCGTTTTTCCCGGCAGCACCGTGCCCTGGAAAGCTGGTTGGCATGCCCCAAGGGGGTATAGGCGGTTGCGCAGAGCCATTAGACAAACAAACAAGTGAACAGAGCGAACCAACGAACAAACGAACGTACGAACGCATATGAAAACGATGCTCGCGGAACATACGAACCACTCACATCTCGAAAAGAGTCTGGGGGAGGCATTAATTCGTCCCAAGAGATTTTCATCGCAAGCGAATGAAGTTTCTTAGAGGCAATGAAGCGTTTCTCTTCAAAATTGATACGATTTCGAATTATTTAAACACCTTACAGTAAATTAAAAGTGAGCTGGATTTATGAAAAATTCAAAATCACTGTTGACAAATGAAACAGTGGAACAAATAAAATACATAGAATACAGTGACATCGTTTCGCCAACGATCGCAACGCCTTTCCACTGTTGGAAAAATGATCTACATAAGAATAGAAAATTATGTCACAGCAGCTTCACTTCCGACACTCCCACTAACGTTGCCTGTTCCCACCGCCACGTTGCATCGGACCGGGAGCGCATTCGTTATGCGTTTTGAAATCCGACAAAATTGGGAAGGGAGTAAAATCGGGTGGCTCAGGCGGAGATCAAGACAAAATGTATTTTTACTAGATGAGAGAATTTTCTTGTTATTCCTTTTCCCCTCCTCGAGAAGCGGGAGATGACGGTTCATCCGCAACTGTGGTCATAAAAACGGAAAAATAACAGTAGAACCCTTCGTTGCGATCGTCGCCGATCGGGTGTGTATGTGTGTTACAAACGTTCTTTGTTTATTATAATTTTTATTTTTTTAAATTTTAAATTAGCTTAATGACATTTAAAAGGCAATTTGCGCAAAGAGCGCGTTTATGACTTCAAAAACTAGTATCAATAAATTTTGAATTAAAGATAAATTAAACAGTTAAAGTACTAAGAGCAGACAAACCGAGCCTGACATAGTGGGAAATTTGTACGTCGTTTTCTTTACCACTGAATGGAAATGAGAAATTAGGTCCAGCTGGTAAAACAATTACACACATTTAAAAATTTGTCCGTGCTCCATCCCTCTGTCCCACACACAGACGCACACAGACCCGTACACCGATGGGGAGCAACCCCCAAACAGAGTGTCGGTCCACAACGTGGGGGTGTTTCGGTTGTCGGAGGGAAGATACAGATGAGTACGTGATGTGACACGAAAGGCACGGGCTGGGTCGAACGGAGTAGTATCGGGGTGGACAGGACAGGTGGAGGTAATTATTTTCACCCTCTTCTCATTCGCCCTCCCCCCTCCTGAACCCATTTTCCAAGTGCCCTTCGTCTTAACGATCGTTTAACTCGAAAATGGGCTGACGAGAAGTCGCCCGTGTGTTGGTGCCCTGGGCCAAGCCCTGCGTGCGCTAGAAGGTGTTAGAATTAGTCTGGCCGGCACCCCTCCTCCTCCTACCCCCCTACCAACCCTCCTAGACCTTGATGAGCCAGGAGTTGCGGTAGAGAAGGAGCGAACATTAAGAACAAAAACGAAATCCGCCCGAGCAGAATGGTAACACTTGTCGGATGGAAAGAAACAACAACGCAGCAAACGCGGAACGTGCGCGGGATGCAGCACCGTCTGACCTCCTCTGCCCTGACCGTCCGTGCGATGCACACACCACGCCGACGACATCGGCGACGGCAACGATTTCCGCGCGAGGTGTTCGAGGCGCGCTGCGTCGAATTCGAGCGGTCAGTTTGATTTGTGTAATCTGATCGGACGGATTCCGGAGCGGGAGCTCGAATCGAAATCGGTCGGTAGTTTGGCAGGCTCGCCGTCGCGGCAGGACCAAAATATCCAATTCCGCGGCTGAAGCCGTTGTTGTTGTGGTCTGATTTGGGTATTTGCTGCATTTTCCGAACAGGAAGCCGAACAGTGGCCGATTTTCTTCACAGTTTTTTCGGAACCGTTTAGCCAGTGAGACCAGGGAACTTTTTTATAGCCGGCGATCGTTCGTCTGTTTTCTGTTCGTTCTGTTGTTCTGATCGTTCGATCTGTTTTTCTAAAGTGTGTGCGTGTTTGTTGCTTACATGGATGAAGAAAGTTTTCCTCGACGCAGGAAGAAACTCTTTTTACACTCTTCAACATAAATTTAGCAAAGGACGATGGTTATGAAAGCAAAGCAGGTTTTATTTTTGGTGATGTTTGGTGAAAGGAAGCGAAAAATGATCCCATTATTCGGCGCAACCGATGGTTGGCGATGATTCAGAAGGGAAAATGTTTCAAATCCCAAGTCGCCGATCGACGGATCGTTGACTTTGAACTTCACCTTCGTTACGACGCCAGCAGCAAGTGTTTGAATATTTCGATAGCGCGATGGCGTAAGGGTGCCTTTTTCTTACATGATTACGAGAACTAGATCGGTTTGTGTGTTTTAATTTTAAAATTCCCTTTCAAACGCATCTGGCTCAATCACCCTGGGGGGAGAGTAATTGTTGTAACGGTCCCTTTGGCTTGCCG
>KE524879.1:88895-103283 GCA_000441895.2 Anopheles sinensis | reverse complement strand
TCAATTAGTCACCTACACGCCGAGAACGACCAGGACAAAGAGGGTACTGGCACGATCTTGTTAGACGACCGATGCAGGGTGCACTTCAATATGGCGGTAAGGATGGAGAGTCTGCGCAAACGTTGACGATGCGATAATCGCAACGGTAAACATGCTCCGATGACGAAGCCATTTGTTGGTGAGTCGGCTCACCGGGATCAACGATCTTTCGAAAAGTGCAACGCCAAGTATTGTCCACTGGCAAACCGGACAACCTTTTTGCAAAGTGAATCCCAGAATGATTCAAATGCAATTCATTTACCAAGCGTCTTACGTTCTTGACGATCTTTTGTCGATGTTTTATGACCACCAGAAGGGTGTTGTTTGACACTCTGTTTAACACGGAACAATCAAGGATAGTTGTCCGGGTTGATGATGTTCCAGAATATGTCACCCACGGAATGGGCAATTAATTTGTCTAACGATCTCTTTCCTTCATCCCAAGTGGGAAAGAAGTAACACCACAAATTCCTACCGTTCTTTTCCGATTTTTATCCCACAAAACCAGGATGTGCCGATATATGCAGAGTGTCGTGCAACAGTTGGCACACTTAGGGCGCCACCTCACAAAGGAACTGCTGCTAAGGGTTGGCTCCTCATCGACGATGGCGCTTGAGAGTCGTTAAAATGTTGTTTACCCCATGGCTAGTGGACTCGAGGATCGAAAATCTGGCATCAGGTTTTTGCGTACAAGGATTTGCGGAAGAGCGGAAGAATGCGTGTCCCACCGGGAGGTGGGTAGAATCGTAAAAATAAAAAATAAAACGGGACAACCGGGTCGCCTTCAACACCACACCAAGAGTAGAAGGTTCTCCCAAGAAACGGTGGTGCGGATGGTGTGGAATTATTTTACATATTTTACAGCTATCTTTGGGATTCTTTCCTCGTACCATCATCACCATCGCGCTTGCCGCATCCTTCAAGGTAGGTGGTACATTTTTGCCAACCCCTTTTCCAGATCACCCGAACCTGATTGGATGAAGACCCCTTCTGCGCAAAGTCCCGATGACCACGGGTTTCGTTTCATTTGGGGAGGTGGCAAATATTTTGATCCATTCCACGCCCAGACACGCCAGCTCTCGTTGTTCGTTTACGGAGGCGTTTGGGACTCCCCGGACACGGTGGGCCGTTTAATAATTTATACAAACTCTTAGCCCGGTTCCTGCACTGGCTACGAACAGTTACGTCGTAAAAGTAACGCATGTTACTATGTGCATCGGTCCTGTCTGGGGCGACAAGGTTCTTGGGTCGGTTAGGATTGCGTAAAAGGCATTGCACTGGGAGTCAACTGGGCAGGAATGTTACTCCCTGTTTATGAGGACTTTAACTTATCGGGGATTACATTTCATCTGCAATGCCAATTATTTGTTAATTGTGTTCTTTGCGTAACGCACGGGGTGCATTGGACTGAAGCAGGCAAGAAGGAGGACAACGCACGACTGGAAGTTAAGCAGATAGGCTTAAGGATTCCCAGCATTCTTGCGCTATTTTATAGGCGCATTGTTTTCCAGGGTGAGTTCTTGACTAGAAAGAAATATTTCTTAGAAAAAGTATGCTCTGCTGAAGAACCTGCATGCAACTATAATCTTTTGTCGACTCCCTGCATTCTTGAGTTTAATTGATTTGAAGAATAAAAATTCTATAAATTCCTGTACACTGAGAACTTTTTGCAAGTTAATTGGTCGTTTGCTAGAAGAAATTAATTTAAAAAACTGATTGTTTCAACAGTAGAGAAGAAGTGGAATAGGTTAATTTTCAAGTTTCAAAAATAAAACTGTTAGAACTATGAATAAAAGTGCGGAGAGTATTGAATCGGGTATAAACATTTTATATGCAACTTCGGTTATACAAAAAAATGGTATCCTTTTCTCCATAATGTGGAAGGCTGTAATAATGCAGTAGTTAAACCTACTCAACACCAAGTTAGCTCCCGTCACGTGTGCAACGGCGGTGAGTTGTTTACGTTTCACGTGGCAAATTTGGTATTCGATGCGAAGCGCTCTCCGCTGCATACAAATGCGGACGTAAATATTTCACCCCATTTTCCAACGGCACACGAATTAAAGGATTATTTCCCGCGTGCCTTCCATCGTAAACCGATCGCCAAAATTCACATAACCGCCTGGGCTCGTTCGCACGGATCCAAAGGCTTCCAGTTTTCCCGAGCATCCTTACCTGCCTTCCGTTTGCACCTTGGGCAGGTTGGTTGATTGATTTGAACCCCCCCGAAAAGGATGCCACCGTGTGTCTGTGTGGTTGGGGGCACACATTTGTATACTTTCCCACAGCTCACACTGCTACAACCAAACAGTGAAACGGCACCCTCCACTATCGATCGTCGATCTAATAGCCTCACCGTTTTGGGGCAATACATTCGATCAATCCCTCTTTTTCCCGGGTGCTGTGGAAATGTGCAAATGTGGCCACCCTCATTCGGTGGAAATTGTGGTAGAAATGGGAAGGGTGGGTGGGTTGTGGGTGCGGGGAACCTGCGTTGGGCGGCAATGTGATAAATTTTTACTGCGAGCCATTTATTCTGGGAGTTTGACCGAAAAGTTCGTCAGTTTTGTTGCGTGGAGGAAGTTGGGGGGTTTTCGCTACGGCCCAGCTTATCCATAAACAGGCCGCACAGTTCAAAACATCCTCCATTCCCCCCCTCCCCCTAGCCATTGTTTAGGTAGTAGGAAGAAAAGGTTGGGGCGGTCGAGGACCGCTAATCGAAATATTAAGGCATCTCACGTATTTCTCATCTGTAAAAATAGCCATCAGTTTTGTGTGTTGTGTGTATGTGTCAGGGAGGGAGGGGGAGATGGAGGACGGGGGCTGAAATATTCCACATTGCTGGAGAACAAAGAATCATGAGTTGGGTAGCCACCGACGTTGGCCGACCATCGTACGTATCCCTTTTCGGCAGCTCCTAAATATTCCTCCATTAGCGGTAAACGTCAAGGATAACATCGGTGAATCGTTGTGTATGGGTGTGCTTGTGTGCTGGAGGATGAAGGCCGGACAGGAGGAATATTGGCATCCGGCAGGCAGTGACCGTGTGGACCGTTTGATTGAAGCAAATGGCACGGAGCACCTATCATCAAGTTGCCGAGACACGTACGGACTAAGCAAACGCCGGAGCCGAACGGTTTTTCCGACCTCCTCGCGAAATTTCCACGCGCCCCACGTGCCGTGGCCGGTACGCAATCGATATAATGTTATTTGCGAGCACAGGACAGACCGGTTGTTGTTGATGTTTTCCGAAGCCTCCGATGGATGGGCCGTACGGTCATAGGTCGTTCGAAATCTATTACGCACTCGTCGCCATCGAGGCTCCGAATTTCCACTTGCACGTGGCCCGTACCGTAGTATGTGGTGCAAATTGATTTGACAATTTTGTGTTTGCAATAAACAACATGCGAGGGGCCGTAGGGCAGGTGAACCATTGCGGACCGTTTTCTGCCGCAAGACACGTTCGCCCTGGGTTTACAACGTTTATCCAACTGCGTGCCGAATGGGATTATTATTTGCCACGCGAATGCGAAACCATCCTCTCCTCTAAGCTTCGTTTTGTTTGGCATGGACCGAGTTTTAACCTCTTCACCTGGTTAAAATGATTTCAATCGAACCATAAAAACCGATAGCTTGGGATCGAATGTGAGTGATGATGAGCCGTCGATGGCTTTTGTGGTTATTAAAAGCGATAGAAAACAATTTTTGGCGTGTGGAAGAATGGGTTAAATTGATCCCGAAACAGACACCGAGCCGAAACCGGATGCTGGGATAATTTATTACCCCATGGTTGGTGGGGAAGACGTTTGCCGGCCGAAGAAAAGTACTCCCAAATCAATTCCGCGTGGCTCCGAGAACGAGAACTCGGTGAGATCATCTCGTAAATCTGACCGAAAGAGGCAGAAACAAACAGGAAGATGGAATAAACGAGGAAACGGAACGTCATACTTTTGGGCAGGATGGGTTTTGACGATCATTGGCGGGCCCTTTTAGCTATCGGAGCTCCACATCGTTGGCTCGCGTACGAACAGCGGATTGGGGCTCCCAAAGGCACGCGAAAACGAAGCCTTCTTACGCACAACTCACCGATGCTCTGGTGCTCAGATGTTCGCGTGGTGATAAAGTTCAATGGCTAAAAGTGTGCGCTCGCGGTTGAGATGATTCATCAAATATTTCCCGCCTGCAATCAATCATTCCCTGTCGCAAGGTGGTGGTGTTGGTGTCCCATCCTCTCTTCCCCGTTTCGCGAAGGGAACCGACGAAGGCCGTTGAAGGCAACGCGGCGATATGCGATCTTCCAGCCATCGTAGTCTTGAAGTCTTGAAGATGTCCTCCTAAGCTTACGGTTGCGGTTCGGAGATTCGAGAGGGAAGGAAAATAACTAACTTTGTCGAGCGACGTCAAGCCTCGAGCCGGAAGGTCCGCAATCTCGTCTGCGGCCGGGTTGAGATCATCTAGTTCTAGCGTTGTACGACATGACAGGGCCAATTGTCTGACAAAATGGATTGCGGAGAAACTAACGCCACAAGGATCCGTCCGTTCGGCTACCGTTTTGGATCGGGAGAAAAGAAACATCCATAACGATCCTGCAACAAAATCGGAATTAGGTCCGCGTGATGTCAACAATGTACGCCAGGTTGGGGACGTCTTTAAGACATCCAGTTAGAACGAGCGTTTGTCATCTTGGTGGAAGTTCTTTCCCCCCAGGTTCATTGCAGTTCCACTCGGTTTGGAATGCACCTTTAGTGTAGTCGGCTAATTAATGGTGACGGTTCGGTGTCTGTTTCTCTCGACCATAACGTTCCCCATGAAGTCGACTCCAACGACACATCAAACACGCTCTGACGTGGGAATGTTGTGATTGGACAAGATGGATGGACGAGCAGACACTTCCTGTGTTGAGCCTTGTTCTGCTCGCGCGGTGATAACGCAACCATCTTCAATCCCACCAACCGAGGCAGTATGTAAGGATGCGACGTGAAGCCTTCCTTGTTGTGATGCGTTCCTAATGGATGACAAGCTTGTTTTTGCCTGTTTCTGCACCATATGGACCGCGAGTTGAGTGACGTTGACGGTTGTTTTGTACTTAAAAAATCTTGTACACTTTTTTCCCTACTAGTCCTCCTAATGGAAGACGCTGGTTGTGGTCTTAGGGTGCTATCATGGCAGTCACCATTAGCGTACCGTTTTATCTTGGCCGTTTTTGTGCGTTCTTAAAGGTGTCTCCAATTTCAAGCGTCCCCTTTTTTTGCTCGGAGTTTGTAATTGTTCCCCACGTCTTGGGCCGGCATCCTTCATTCGAACCAAGATATAGCGCACGTCGATAACGTTATTACCCGCGAGTCGCGTGTACAACAAAGCAAAAACATCGCTCTCTTCCAGAAAGTGCATCCAAACCGTGCCGTTGAGCTTCAAGACATCAAAGTGCGCTGTTTACGGACCGGGAAGAAGGTTGAAAGCAGGACCTATGTGTTGTCAAGGGAAGCCTGGGGTGCACAACCATCACGATTTACGCTAAATTATGGCCTGTCCCCGGTTGTACGCCGTACAAGCTCTGATGTTTAAGACAACGAAGGGAGCAAAGAGTTGAGACTCCAGGGAGAAAAAGGAAAACCTGTGGTGGAAAACACCAAATTCCGCTAGGCCTCACCGTGGGCAACCGGTGCAATCGAACTGGCACATCACCTGAACTTTCATCGTTCTAATGCACCCGTTGCACTTGCGCCCAGACCAATGCCAGCATGTCGTCGCGCGGGATTCGAGGTTTTTCGGTCATCTCCCGGTCCCGGTGGAGGTGATATAAGACCGTTTACCTTAGCCAGTTCGGTTAAGGGACACCGAAATCACTGCAAGGTTTTGCGGAGGGCAAAGACACACACAACCAGGAATCTGGGTGAGGACATGAGTTTGGAAGATCTTTATCGAACCGGTTGTTTGCGTCCCGAACGGAAACGGGGCCAACGACAACGGCATGAGAAGGCGCCCGCGCACAAATGTTGTCACCGTGTAGATTGCACGATTTCCACGCCGGCTTACCGCCGGGACACCGACCTTCGCTGCAGGGATACGTGCGGGGAATATTGCGCGAACAGACGTTCATCGGCGCGCGCTCGTGTTCATATTTCTTCCGTTTTGGGGTAATTCAATAAAGCGCTTCGTGGGAAACATTTCTCCTCCGGCGGAGGCGTTGCGGTAAGAACCCGCCAGCATCCACCAGGCCACAGGAGTGTTGGCCTCATTTGCGTTGCGTGCTGATGTCACGTGCCGTCACGTTCCCGTTGGCCGCGAAAGAAGTCTTCGGTGCGCGGCATCATCTTGATTTTGGGGACCCGAGAGTAGGTCAGCGCTGTTTGTTTCCCGCGTTTCCGTGTTTCCTTTTACCAGCGCAATTCATGTCGATAGGAGGCGAGGAAGCTGTGACTCATCAACCTCGGACCGGTAAGTCGATAGACAAAATTTAATACCATTAGCATTGTGGGCAGCTTCATCGCGAGCGCGTCCTTTTTCTGCGACCAACCTGACGTGTCGCCCGCTAATGGGTTTCTATTGTGTCTTAATCGGATAGAGAATCGGGGAATCGATTTCCGAAGACAATCGAACGACGGTACGGTTCGGCATGCGGACCGTTTTATTACTTTTTAATCCGATTCGTGCACTCGGTGTGATTTTTATGGAACTTTCCACCGGGTTTTGTCACCGGTAAAGATAAGAATCGCCACGGAGAAAAGTTTACCGTCCAGAGGGATTCAGTTTCTTGTGATTTGTAAAAGTCCCGGTACTTCCTTTGGTGCACAAAAGTTGTGTGTTATCATTTATCGAAGCTAAACTCTAACATTTGCAAATTTTTAAATTAAAGTTTTCAAGTCTTGGGTGACAAATATCCGGTGTTTGGAAAAATTTATATTGGGATTTAGTGACCAAAAAGTTTTAGTTTCAGATTATTTTCTTCCCCAGAAAAAACTCCTCCCCGAAATTAGCGGTCGTTGGCAAATGTCAGTTGCAATTTGCTTCATTTTGTTCGGATTTAGCGGATATTTCCCGAGTAAGGGGACTTACTGACTTGAGCGACCTTCGAAACGTCTCGTTCGATTTTTCCGGATAATTCCTTCCTTGAGTCCAGTCTTACCTGTGGAAGAGAGAGAGAGACGCAAGCATGAAAAGTAACGGTTAGAGTGGAGTTTGAACTTTTCCCATCAGCAGGTTTCGTCTGTGTTTTCCCACGAATAGGAACGGGACGGCCAGTTTTCCCCGCTCGTCTCGCTGGAAAACACTTTCGCTAATTGCTCGAAACGGTAATCAGAATCGATTGGCGTGCCAATTAGGAACGGATCCTTCGGCGCCACCGAGGCTCGGTCCGTTCTGCTGGTGGTGGTGTATCGGAAAAATGCATCATCCGGGAAAAACCCTAACGGTAGCTTCCAACGAGTCAAACGTTGGTGTTGTTGTCGTCGTCTACATCGCGCAAAATTGTACGTAATCTTTCCGGGCAAACGTGAGCCTCGTTAAATCGGATGGCTTTAGGGTGCAGCCATAAATCAATTAGGGCAGCGAGTGCGACGCGATCCGGCGCGGATGATGGCTCGCCCTTCGACGGATTCGTTGCTTAACTGAACGGTTCTATTTCGGGCCGTTGTGGTTTCAAAGCGCGGAGAATTAGATCCGAGTTTTCCAAGCTCGGGTCTCGACTTTTCGGCCGGATTTCAGGACATTTCCGAAATCACTTTGGCCCGGGGTCGGTCGTCGTCAATAATTGCGGCCAATGTATGCAATGATTATCGATGCACCATTTGCGATGGCGTGCAACAATCCGGCAACTCGGAGCACTCAACTGAACCGGAGCGAACAGGACTCACCGATGCGGTTGGCGATTCTTTGGCCATTTTCTTTTTTTTCCCCCGCGGGTAACAAGTGTTTGCATTTCCCTAGCGCCTTTGGGTGAAAAGTGTGCAGGTGCATTTTTCACGCACGGTTTGAGGCAGAACCCAGCCGCAGGACTTTTCCCATCGACTTGCAAACGATGCGTGAAATGAGTCCCCGCCAAGGGTCCCTGCGTGGAGATTCATTTGCAAAATGGTGAATGCGCCGAATAATACGATTTCCGATCGGCGACATTCGTTCCCTCCATTTGTGAACCGTGCGCTCGTTTGCTCTACATTGCTTTACAATGGAACCAATTTTCAGTTCCGCTTAGTATTAGGCATTGGATTACGATGATGTGCAAGACCCGTTTTTCCGAGGGGGTTTATTTACGAAAAAGTTTATTTTACTAAATAAATTCGAACGACCGTTTGGATTTGGACGACGGAAATGCAAGCGGATAGCAAACCAATCATAGAAATACATTCTTCCGGAGAATATCCCACCATAAATAAATCAGCACCACAGCAGCAACAGGCGTGGGAAAGCGTGGAAAGCGGACCGAAGGTGGTTGAATAAAATTGCACAAAACTAAAATATTCGGGGCACGTAAAAAATGCAATCCCGCTGAAGGGCGCCCTCCCGGTCAAAAATTAACCATCGCCATTGAGTTGCTAAATAACACGCCGGCGAAAAATATAAATAAAATGCCGCCGGCCAGTGCTCGGGGAATAAATATATATATTTTGTGATTTTTTTCTGGCTTTGCGTTGTTGTTGTGTAAGGTTTCTTTTTTTGCCGGCTTCAGTTTTTCACCGGAAAGTGAACAATTTTTCATTTCCAATACCGAATCGATATTTCGGGGGATGTTGATTTTAAACCCTTCCCGTTAACACTGCCCCTTGGCCACGAACGGGTCCCGGGTCGGCTTACCTATTCCACCATTTTCTACCGCGTTCCACGGCCGATCCGTGCGCTTTTCGGACGGACGATTTTTCAAAGCGATTTCCGTGGGCCAGGAGTATGAAAAATAAACCAAAATCCTCTCATCCATCGGTCAGCCAAACCGGTGGCGGTGGTTTCCCGCTGCGCTTTTGCCACTGTGTTTTCCTTTTAAAGGGCTTCGGCTGTGGGTTTAATTTTGCGCGCATTTTTTGCCTGACCCGCATTTGGGAGCGTTGAGCGAACTTGGAGGATGCCTTGCCCCACGAACGAAAAATGCAATCGATTACCGATCGCCCATCGATGCATTCGCGCAACAAAAAACTGTTTCAGTTCGGTGGGGAGACTTTGAGGCGAGAATTTATGAATGGTTCGTTAAGCTGCCCAAAAGAAAGCCAAAAAATAAAGGGAAAACCGTTGGTGCGGTTGGGTACCGTTGTGTATGTATGTCTGTCTGTGTGAAAATGAAAAATACAACCTAACCGATGGTTGAAAGCATTTCTGCCAAACTATTAGCGGTTGCATTTTTCCATCGATGACGTGGTGGAACCAGGCTTTAGGGGAGTGGGTGAGGGATAAAATAAACAAATAAAGTGTAACAAAAATGAAACAACAATCGGCACGCATTAACGTTCGCTGATGATCGAAATTGTTCTTCCGGCATTCTGCCCCTATGTTTTGCTTTCTCGCAGCTTCTGTTGCACGTTTTGTAGGTTGAAAGGGGTTTATTAAAGGGACGTGGGTTTCTCTCTTTCCCAGTGCCGATGGGCCATCGATTTCGATTTATGACTGTAGAATTAGTAATTTTTATATCTCCCGTGGCCACAGATGAGCTGACTGCACCTTCGGAATAGCATTCGCATGACGTAAGATGGCCCGATCTTGCAGCGTGCAACCGAAAGCCACCCGTCACGCGAACACGCACTCTTCATCGGAACGCCCACCTGAATATTAATGGCCACCTCCGTGGGCTCCATCTGGTACCCGGGGACGACCTCGACGAGAAAGCGCCAGCCCAGCGCAACAAGGTCACCGAAAGAAGGAAACCGTTTTGCGCGAGAGAGATTTGCGTGTTGCGTTCTTTGCTCGCGGAAGGGAACTTCGTTTTGAAATAAAATATTATTACAGCCCCCCGATTCCGATTCGGGCTTAAGCGAGGATTATCCTTACATTGGGCAGACTTTCTCCGGGCGCGTGTTGCTAGCGTTCCCTGGTTCCTTTCCTCCTTCGGAGAAGGGAAAGCATTTGCGGGCAAGTTAATTTATTGAATTCGCGCGGCCAATTTGGGGCCATTGGGACAGCGGACGACATTGCCGACGAGTGAGGGTTCGGTGTAACCGAAGTAGGCCTGCTAAATGTCACTCTCTCCCTTCACTCTCTTCTTCCCATCGGATCCTTCTGCTAAAAGTACGCGATTTGTGTATGGCGATTCCGTTACAAAGATACACCGAGTACATGCCGCAGATTGATCAGGCGGCTTTTGGCGGAGTGGAGGGGATGGTGAACTGATCCTATCGATGGTAAAGACAACAACATCGACGACAAACGGTGATGGTTTTTCTCTTTCCTTTCGTGAGCACATTCTGAAAGCTACAGTTGAGTTCGAAAAAGTTGCGGCAGAAGGAATAACAGTGAACCATACTTTTTTGTTATGAAAATTGGCTTATTTTTGGGTCTGGTTTTAATCTCCGAAGTGGTATGAAATTATAATTTTATTAAGCAATTTAGATGCTTTTTTTTCGCCCTCAAAGAACGACATCAGATTTTAAAACCAATTCCAAGCCGACAACGACATCCTCTTGGCTAAGCTGCATTTTTATAGAGTTGCTCATGGGGCGTGCGGGAGTTGTTTTTAAAGGTCGCTGGTGGCTATCGAGTTGTCGCTTTTTTCGCCAACCTCACCTCTACCGCATCCCGAACCTTTTCCCGTCCCGTGCACACACCGCGAATGAATAATTCAAGCACCTTTCTTCGATCGTATCGTACTCTGCATCTCATTGAACGAATTTACTTGCGCTAATCCGTCCCGCCTGGATCCGTCGCATGGCGTCTTACACGGAAAGCTTGGAAGCGGAGGTTTGTTGTTTTATTTTCCACCAGATCCGACCATGTGCCATGTTCTTGTGCAGCTAATGGTCGTGTTTTGTTGGTTGAGAGAGGAAACGAAACAAAAACGATGGAAGGTGAACTAGATACGGAACCACCTGTTTCATCGTTGCCGTTGCTGACATTTGCTCTAATTTTCTATTTTATTAACACCCGGTCAGGAATGGCAGTGCTCTAATTTTGGGTTTTTGGTATGTTTCTCAAGTTTCTTTTTCGAATTGTCTAAACAAGGAACCATCGGTTCGTGCTTTCAGCTGATTGCAAAGTTCCAGTTTGATTCCACGAAAGGAAGTCTAACGGACGTGAGCTTCTTCTCCCGGTTGCCTTTCGAAAATGGCAGCGAATTTCGCTTCCCTTCTCATCGGCGAGCTGTCGCCAATTTTGTGGTCAATAGTTTGAGCGTTGTTCAAATGTTGCCATTTATCAACAAAACCCGAACCAATACGCGGCGAGCCAAAACTGGTTCCATCTTCTTTGCATATGCCTTCCCCCCTCCCTGGCTCCTCTTCTTTCTCGTTTGATCCATCCCAGCGGCCTCCTTTCGAACTCGCGCGACAACGCTGCTTTGTTTATCAATGTAAGTTCTTCGACCCCCGGCTCGCCGAAAAGTAGTCGCATCGGAAACGTTGGCATTTTATTGTTGAATTTTATTTCATTGGCTGCATTCTCGTTCTTGGACATGGTAGGATATGTGTGTGTGTGTATATGAGATTTTGGCTGAAACAGGACCAACGCGAAAGGTGGAAAAGGGGGTAGAAATGTATGTCGCACCACCCATTTCTCTCTTAATCCGAGCTGAAATACATCGGAGCTGGGTTAATGTGTTTGCAAAAGGAAGGGGGAAGAGCGAACGGGGATCGGACTGGGCCGGTTTTGTCGTCTCGACGGAACGGCGAAAATTATCTCCTTTCCGGTGGATGGGTTTGGGGATGTTGATTTTTTTTTAAACTCGCACCCTTTCCACCCTTCATTTGCCTTCATTCGGCGGGTAGGGGAATCCAGCGAAGATGTCTGCGAAACGGTTGTTTTATTTTTTATTTTCGGTCTTCTCGCAGATTTGTCTTCGCTTATCTGGTTAAAAAATTGTCACCATCATCAATACGGTGGCCCAATTTTCGGTTGCGTGCCGGCAACTTTCACGCCGATCACGCATCGCGAGGTGAATGATCTCGAACGTTCTTTACATAGCGAACGACGTACCGAGCCGAGAACAGATTCATTTGCCGACCAAGGGGGGTTTTTCCTAATGTCGTGTAATGTTTCATTCTCGGACTGGCGGACTGGCGCGAAGAATCAAGAATCGAGTGGACAATTAAACCAACGACCAAAGCGAGCGCGCTCTTTGGCGAAGATGATGCGGATGATGGAGGCGATGATGATGCCATAGGCCTTGAACTTGCGACGGTGCGATTGGTGCTACCTGCGTGTCGGCACCGGCACAGCTGACCTCTCGACTGGGTCTCACTGACTCGGGCTTTAACTGCACATCCCTTCATCTTGCGAACTAATGACTTGCGCCACGGTGTGTTAGGTCCACGTCTCTCGGTGCGTCTTTATCCGCCTTGTGTGTCACTGGACGGGGAGAACGGGTAAGACGTACGCTCGAGTTACGCTTGCCCAGGTCCGGGGCTCGCGAGTACCAGAGGGTGTTTATTATTTTATACGACGAAATTATGCAAATTCCTGGAGCATGTCGTAAAACTTGGCAGGGTGGGGAGAAGATGTAGAACCAAAGTCCCGGTACATCTTGCCGCGGAGGTCACTCACATATTCGCGACGCGGTGACGACTGAAGCTGGAGCTTTTAGCGTCCTGGGTCCCGTCGTCGGCCACAAAGAGGAAGGAAACATAACCTCAACGAGTCGATAACAAGACATCCGGGCGGCGTTGAAGGGAAAAAGAAACGCCACGGTACGAGTTTGCTGCGACCGTCGGCCAAAGGGTCGTAAAAGTTTGGCCGTAGTTGTTTGCAGAAATTTGACCGATGCCGAGCGAATTTATAGAGCCGATTGCGGCGAAGGCGAAGATTATTTGATTTCGGTAAAAACCCATGCCGAGAAACTATAAATCGAACTAGGTTTGTGGCACTGTTTGCGTTTCGCATGGATGTTAACAAATCTAACTGTGTTTGAGATCGATAAAGTAAACTTTGTTTCGTGAGTATTCAAATACGAACATTTTATTGATGAAAGCTTGTGCGAAAAAGTGACGCATTTAGCGAGCGAAACTTGGAAAACAAGCTACACCGAGATAAATCATTGCACGGGCAAGTAAATTTTGCGCTTAATCATAAAGCTATCAAGCGTGATTATCGCCTAATTTGACGGGATTTAAAATGTGATTCAATGGGTGATAAGTCGATGTGTCACGCGCACAATGGGATGAGATTCCATGCATCATTAATAACCCCCGCCAGCCCTCGAACCGGTACGGGTCCGCCACAAAGGAAAGGAGCTTAGCTTTATGGGACGATCAGGGATTTTGAAGAATTATTTCCGAACAAAGAGCGGGTCTGTTTGCTTCGGAGAAGGAAAAAAAAATATAAAGAAAAGGTAATCGCACGCAGCATCGTGTAGTCAGTAGTGCGGGTTCGTCGCTTGTTCTTAGCTGATAAAGTCTTTTGTATCGTACGGCGTGATTCAGTTCGCTCCGTCGCACGCGGTACAAAGAGGAACGATGGCGTTCGGTGTTGATAATAATGGCGTTTGGTGTTGATCCGTTGATTAACAAGTTTTGTCGAAACGAGGGTATTTACTCGTGTAATTGAGTAAATCGTTTTAATAGTGTAAAGCGAGTTTTGTTTTAATTAACCATCTTATTTATTTAATCCAATTTCACTGAGATTTCGGTAATATTTCACCAAAACAAACCACATTTCTTGAAATAAATAATGTAGATGGTAGATCTCGTACTTTCTGTTGGCTTGAGCTTGAGCCTGACGTCAATATTGAGAAATTCCTCAGCGATCGACTCTGTTTGGCTGACGGGAGTCGCCGATTCGGGATTCGAGCCGAAATGCGCAAGAAAGCGAAAATCATATTCGCCACTTATAACCATTCCTCCCTGATCAGTATTCATCCCGACTGTCCCAGATAATCGCGACCTGCCTGTGGCAAGTGAAATTTCGATTCGCTCGCTTCGTTGTTTGTCCAAAATATTCTACCAAAGCCCCGGGAGGTTTTCGGCGAGACGGAAGCGAGGGAGAGAAATAATAACTGCGAATTAAAGCTGTTCGCAAGCCACCCAGAATACTGATCGTTGCCGAACCGGGCAGACCGGCGACGGACGGGATTTATCATACCGTACAAGGAAGCGTCCGCGGCGCTGTTTTCGTGGTTTACGCCGCTATCGAGGACATCGATTCTTCCACCGTCCTGGGACGGAGACCATCCGCAAGTCAAAATCACCCAAAACCGAACCGAGCCGTCCCGGTTTGCGCACGATC
>KE524879.1:58240-73543 GCA_000441895.2 Anopheles sinensis | reverse complement strand
TACGTGATTCGATCGTCGTCGTTTCGGAAAACTGGACGAATGCTGCATCGCATGATGCACCCGAATTTTTCTAAACGTTTCCTACGTACGAAGCGCCACGTTTATCACCTGTAGGGTGGGCGCACAACATTTTCCTAATTCCTAGACCGGCACCACTGCTGGTTGTTTATTGAACTGGTGATGTCGTGCCATTTCGGGGGAGGGTTGGCTTGTGTCTACAGTTTATTTGGTCACTTTTATCACGTCGCTCGGTGAACGATACCCGGCGCAAAAGGAAAACAAAAGAAAACCCCCCACATCTTTTGGATCAGCGGCATCGCTTTCATCCGATGCGAAAACCGGCAACCATTCGGCAACCATCCACTTCCGACACACGGTTACCGGTGAGTGTGTAATCGAATTCTGCCTCTCCGAACCCGAATCCTTTTGAGGTAAGGCACCCGGTCGGGGTATGAAAAATGACTAGAAAAAAAGCATGGAAAAACGAGCTAATGCCTACCTACACGACCATCACTACCGTGTGGCGCACTCGAAAGGCGAACAAAGAGCGACCACGAAGTCGCAAGCTGGCAGCGAATGAGGTTTTGTCATCAACTTTTCCCTTTTTTTCCTGCGTTATCTGATCAGCGTCATCGTTTGACCTTACACTGTAAGATGGCAAATAAAAATAGCAGAGGAGAGGCTAAAAGGGATCAGCTAAGGACGTGGCAAGGGACCGGGAGAAAAAGCCGATCGGAACGCCAACATCCCAGGCAAATCCTCGGGCGTTGCGCATAGTCGAACGATGGATGGTTGATTAAATCATCTCGAGCAGCGAACAAAACAAGCGGCTTGTAAACACAGGACGATACGATACGGAAAGGGGCGAGGGCAGGTTGGTGGTAGGTAAATTTTCATAATTTTTCAATCAGTCCATCCCTCTCGCTTCCCCCAGCACCTGTTGGTGACGAAAAAGGCATACAAGAGCCCTGAAGACGACGCTTTATCTCACGTCCATGTAACCGTTTAGTTTAGCCCGGCATAACGCTAGAATGTGAATTATCTGCTGCCGGGTGTGCCGGGGCCGCTCATCCGCTGATCCCTTGATCCTTGGGCCTAAGCAGAAAAGCTGGGGAGGTGGGGAGTGGGGAGTTGCAGTAATTACGCGTCATTTTTCACAGCAGACGACACAGCGTCGATCGGGTGGTGGTGACGTGAAGGAAATTGTTCACCGTGCGCTCATCGAGGCGATTTTTCCTCCCATCCTCATGATCCAATTCTACCCCCACCTTCACACCTCCACGCCTATCCATTACTTAAATGCCTTTCCAATGTTTTCTCGTTTTTTTTTGTTTTTCGTTTCGACGCCCTCCTGCTCGGAATAATTTGTTTTAAATTGATGCACTTAAAAATGCATTGCACCGCACCGTGGCGCATCGCACGGTAGCCAAGGGGATGGCTTTTCTCTTTCCTTTGTTCTGCCTGCTTCGGCTCCCCCGTTGTCCTCCGGCCGCGGTCTCCTTGTTACCAACTCCCGGGAAAATGCGGGAAGGACGCGCTTGAAGCTTTATTTTAAAAAAAAGAAGAAACAACGCTAGCACAAAAGTCCCACGACGATGGAGTTGTAGAGTTCCTTTTTTGTTCGCTCCTATGCGCTTTTTCATTTCGCGTCGCATCCCTTCGGCGATTGCGCTTGCCGTTTCGCCCTCTTCATGCTTTGTTTTTCTGTGCGAACCTCACTCGCAATCCGATTCGATTTGGCTTCGGGTATGGCTTGAGAAATGGAGTGACAACAAATAAGGTCTGCTACATAATTACAATAATTAATTCGTGCGCGGTGGAATGCCGCGGATCGGAGTCACTGTTGCACCTGCATCCCTTCCCTGCACTTCATCTTTAAGAATATCTGGTGTGTGTGTGTCTTGAGACATGTTTGTGTGTTGCTGCTAATCCTAATTGATGCAGTGAATGGCTTAATGCGTTTAATGAATTCTCTATCGCCGGGCTCGGGAGGCAGGAGCCACACTTCCGGCGCTCGATGTGATGACAGGGCATTTTGCAAATCGTTATAAACTTAAACCGCTTTTCCCCGAGGCCTGCACTTTACAGGTTCTTTTTTTTATAGCGCGATGGGATAAAGCCGAAGTCGGATGAAAAGATGTTTTTATTTTATTCGATCTGATTGTAGCGAACGCACTTCAAAGAAAATTCATTAACAATGTATCAGATTAATTATTTCTTCGGAAAATATGTGATGCACGCTACATTATCATTAAAATTGTTATTCCAGGTATGAAATTTTACAAACAAATTTACATGTGAACGCAACACTTTCCGTAATTAGGGAAAACCCTTTGAAGTCATTATCAATTGATGCATATTTAAATTCCAATTTATTTTGCTTAATGTAAAAGGCTTCTTTATCGAAGGGGGTACAACATTTCCTGCTTGTTTTGCATTCGGGACAAAATGACATTCAATTCGTTGTTTCATTTAGATTTCAATGACATTAGATTAGATTGATCATCAAATATGGAATGAGCGACAATGATAAGTTATTCAAACAAATAAAAAGAATATTTACGCACCATTTGCTGATCACACCGTTCAAATAGCAAACGATTAAATTACACCGTGTCGTTTAATGGACGCAACCTCAAATGAGGTGTAATTACAACCCTTAGCACCGAGGGTTGCAGTGTGCACGGTGCCGGGCGGGAGGAAAAGGCAGTTGTGGCTAACAATATTTAAATTTTAACAACATTAATGTTGTTTGCTTAACGCGGGGAAAATGGTGTGCATTCACAAAAAACCGTAAGCCGCAGCGCGTTTACAAGCGGTCAGTTCGGTGGCGTGTGGCGCCGTACGGAAGCAACAAGTGACGGCCTGAAGAGGATGCCGGGTGAAGGGAGGAAGAAGAGTTCGCTCCGTACGCCAGGAGAGAAGCGCACCACGCAGGAGGAGCAAGTTTTACATCGATAAATAAACAATAACAAATTATTAAAGCCACATGGGGATGGCACCCCCACCTCCCCCACCAAGCTCCCCGTTTTCCACAAAAGTGTGGAAACCGGGTTCGCTATTTTCAGGCCGGCGTTATAGGTTGCGTCGATGCGTTTGTTCTGCGGCTGACCTTTGCGAGGTGCGCGAGGAAGATCCCGGGTCCGGTGGGTTCCGATATGAAATAATGCAATATCCTGCCTTGTCGGGCGGCGTACCTCGTTGTACGAGGGCTCGATTGTGTGCTCGAGTGCGTTGCCGGACGCCAAACGAGATGGCCAACGACGATGTGGATGCGGATGACGATGATGATGATGATGATGATGCTGCGAGCGCATCTTCACCGAAGCCATCTTTCACGGATGAAGGCAGGGGTTAAGGAGGATGTTGTTTGTGCATCAGCTTGTTGAGTCGGTTGGGAGGACAAGGAGGAGGAGGCATGCGTGTGTGTGTGTGTGTGCAGCCCGGGGGCGATGCGTGGCGATGGACGCGATCGATGCCATGTGCGGAGTAACAAAAGCATGTTTAACTTGTTCTTCTCCTTTTTGCCCTTCGCCAGCCGGAGTTGTCGATGCGTCCTGAAACGGGGAGTTCAACTACCATCCGGAGGTACGTTCTATCACGATAACCTGGAGGGTGGATGGACTAGCACTAAGTTCCACGCAGTCGAAGGCGTTCGATGAGTCGGAGGCTAGCTTCCTTTGGCCGTACATTTCTTCGCTATCGATTATTGCCAGTTCGTTGGAATCAATTTGTAGCCGGTTTTGCCGACCGGGTGTGAGTTTTTCTTTTTGTTCACCGCATCCGATCCCTTCTCGCGCCTTTGGGAAGCGTTCAGTTTTGCTCGCTTGGCAGAAGGAACTTGCTTCACACAACTGCAACTGCTTGCTCGAGCAAACGTGCAAAATGCAACGATGCGTGATGTCAAAACCGAAAGTGAGCAGAAAGCCCCGCGCTTCGTCGGGCCGGTTATGGCCGGGGTTAAAGAACGCATCAGTTCCCCGTCCGACGGTGATGACGCGAAGGATGAGGAACGCTCCTAATCGGTTTTGGATCCCGTTCTGGCCACTTTTGTCTTACAGCGGGAAAATGTCCTTGAGGGGAGGCGAGCGGGCAATTTTGCAATGTGTCGATTAGAGCGAAGGGTGGAGCGGCCCAAGTACCGTTACGGGCTGGGAATGCGGTGTTGTGGCGATTGAAACATCAACCCGGCGTGAAATGGGCCTGGCCGGGAGAAAAGGATGATGGTTTTGTTGAGTGGCCGTTTGGCGGCAGGTTCTTGGCGGCAGCGTGGTAATAAAAGTAAAATCCTTATTAGCGACACCCGATCGAGGAGGGTGTGAGATCATTCCCACACCCAAGGTATAGGGCTTTTTTCCTCTATATTATTACCGTTTACTTTCCACACACAGTAAAGCTTGTGCGAGGGAATGTTTTAATAGCAAGTTAATTGTACCTTGCAAATGGAATGTGACAATTTTAGCGTTCAAAAGAAAGCACATTCCCTTGCTGGTTTTACAGAATCTTTGTTTCACGAGAAGAGAAACAGGATGTGACAATTAAAATTAAATTATGTTTTGAATGTGTTTCTGCCTACTTTTAAACTAAAGCAAATAGATGACACTTAAGGAGGGTACTGAAAATAAATTGAAAACTTGTTTTTGGAAATAATATCGAATTATGATTTAATTTAAATTAAAAAAAATGAAACTATTTTCATCGCAATGGTTTTTTGGAAATAATTTAATGTTAGAAATCAAACAGAAATGTATTATTTTTCATTACGTGTATCTTTCAAGGTGTTAAACAAAAATTTAACATCGAAGCTAATGGTTGTTGACACTAGCAGGCAATCAAAGTCCGATGTTTAAGTAAATATCGAATAATCTGCTTTTCAAATTAAATTTAAGTTAAATTATCTTTTTTTTACGAATATCCACTTCACAGTGGATTTCTTCTATCATTACTCTTTATTATTATGCAACAAAGATGCTCGAATATACTATCAGGCATTTAAAGTTGGACACCATACAAATTAGAAAGAAATTATTGCGTTATTTTATTATATTTTATTATTTTTTTACAAGCTAGCAGCCAAAATGAAGTAATTTCTAACAATTTCAATCATAAGTTTGACATAAACTAAATAAAAAAGTCGTCAATCTTCCTTCACGCTTTTCTAATTACTCTGATAAAGCATTTTAAAAAGAAGGAAAAGTTCTCTGCATCGGTTCTAGCTAACACCAGCGGTTCTAGTAATCTGTTTTTGAGACGAAGATAAATTGTCTTTAAAAATTTCACAACTTTATGTGTCCGACTTTGACAGTACACAATAAAACTAGCAAAAGTAAGTTATGTTTATATTTGAAGTACAATTAACACTGCGTTGCCAACTGTCAACATTGAATGAAAAACATTATTTTTGAACAAACGATCCTATGATTAATATTGCCTTCTCACAAAATTGCGTGCTCAGCAGTTAAATATTCAACAAATTTCCTGCCGCCACCGTAATGAAGTAATCATTGGCTGCAATGTTCATCGCAAATGTTTCTCTGATTGTTTGTTCGAGGGATGTCATGGTTTATCCCAGTTTCATTTCCCGAAATAAAAAAAGCACTAAATCAACAAAAAACAAACCCAATAATCCAAACGGCGGAGTATTTTGAAAATCATTTCAAATAAAAATGGTGTGCAAACGTTCTCGATGTCAAACACGCAAACAGGACAAAACGAATTAAAAACTAAAGTGCTCGGCGAGAAAATAAAAAAAAAATATGGAAAAGAAATACGCATTGTACACACATAAAGGATCTCGTTGAAACACGAGAGGAACAAATAAATTTATGACCACAATTAGTGTAAACATTGTTCGGTGCGACCCCGGCGGAAAGGACACGGCGTCGAGGTGCGTCGGTCTTGCTGCTGCACAATGCACATTGCATGTCGTCCAGCGGACGCCTCAACGGCCACAACGGTAGCATCCGGTGTGATTTCGTGCCTTGTGAACACGATGTTTGCCACTTCGTTAAGGGTAAGCGTACACACCGGGAGGATGCACATTTGGCCAACCGAACGCCAAACGGCACCAAGCAGCATCCAGCAGAACCCGACGGCTTCACTCGCAACCGTGTTGGGCGCGAGTGTTGGCAACATTCACCTCCCGAAGCATCCGGTGGACACCATCCTGGTTTCCTGGTATCCAACGTCCGCATGTGTGTGTGTCCCAGTGTGACGATGCGTGTGTCTAGGCAACGCAAAAACCTACCGAACCGAACAACCATCCATCCCCGCGCGGGTTCGTCGTTGCAACTTCTCTCTCCATCGTCATTGCTGGCGTAATCACGAATAATAACGTTCACTTACTTATCATAAACTTTATTAACAATGTTAATCAATATTTTATAAGCACAATTACACTCGCTTTGCGACGACTAAAGGAGCGTCGATAACGATGCGTTCGGGGAAGCGTTTACGAACCTGCTCGATTGGAACCGCCTCATTTCCCGGTTTCCGCACTCCAAGCGAGCCCCATCCATTCATTATCCATTTTCCCCACTTTTCCAATCGGTTACAACCGGATCGCAGGGTCGGACCGAGCAGGAAGCTCCTTTCGGGCGCGTCAGAAGCTAGAATAATAGAAGAGGTAATTGGTTTTCGGGTGCCACGTAAAACTAATTTCGGTAAATCAATAGGATGTGACCATGTCTGTGGCCGGGTTTTGCTTATGCCGATGGCGCTGGTGAGGATGATTGATTTTTGGGCTCGTTACCAGGCTTCCTGATCGGATTTTCCGGACCTGTAGACAGCGTTCTGCTGCTACACACGGAGCGGCTCTCGGCGGCGATGCGTCGATGTTTCAAGTCGGGTTATTTATTTATGGAAAATCTAACTCACCAACGTGCTCTTATCCTTTATCAATGAAACAAAAGCATTATTTTTTCGTGCCAAGTAAATCCATTTCATTCCCTATCGCCCGCTCGTTCTCTCTAGTTTTGTGTTAAGGACCAGTTTCATGTTCATGCTTCGTTAGAATCTGTATTTTGAGGGACTAGTATTATCATAGGCTTCATTTCTAAAGGAAAATTTTACTATCAAATTCATGATGAAATTCATTTAACTTTTCTTGAAATTAAAAGCAACAAGTGAAAATTGAAGTTACGTATGAAATAAGGAAAACGGTGAAGAAATAATGCTTATCTGCTACTTTGTAAAAATCAGCCGAGATAGAACCGCACCTTCAGTTCTTGTTTTCGGTAAAGGGTGGAAAATCTTTTCACTTAGTTTAAATTAAGCACAAGCCATTTTCGTCCGCACCATTCAACGCACAATTTGACCTACTTCAAAGACGCAACGGGCCTCTCAATGAAACTTCACCGGCAGACTTTACGGTGTGCGGTTTGTGGTTGACGCCACCGAGCAACATTCCAACCCTTCAAACGAACACCGACTGACCGGTTTTGGGCGGCAAAAGACGGCCACATTTACCATTCTGCCATGGTTAGCGTTTTTACATGACCCAGCTCTACCAATAACTCACACTTTCTGTGGTCGCACGCTGCTCGCTGGAAGGAATGGAAAATTTAATTACTTTGGACACAGTTCCTTCCGCTGGATGAAGTCTCGCTGCCGGTTTAAGCTGGTTTAACTTTTTGCCAGCTGCAAGCGACTGTTGAAGGAGGGATAAAAAATCCCGCCGCCAATCAACGATGCCGAGTGATGAAATTAATTTAGCGGAACTGTATCTGCTGAAAACAGTGCGCCCGCGTTTGCTAATTAATTCCCTTGGCCCTGTCACGGCGCTGTCAGGATCCCGCGAGGGTGTGGGGATCGCGCCAGGAGGAGACGGGTGTCCGGCAAGTATCCCAGCCATCGCGAAAGCGGAGAGCTTTAAGCGGTTCTGCTGCGGGATGACAGTTTTCGGAGGCGAATGTCTCCGGTGCGCCGGCTGTCGAAGATTGTGGTTTCGTCAGTCCAATTCACAGCATGTGAACAACACGGTGTAGAGGAAGAGGGTGGGGGATTTTATGCAATCGACCGTACGAATGCACTGACTTCAGTATTTCCCTGCCGGACGATTAAAGCTTCACCAGTCGTGGCCGTGAAGGTCATTATCGAGATCTTTAACGCCTTGATTCGCTGTCGCATCTGGCTTTAGTGGCTCGTTGTCGAGGCTGAAATTGAGTTTTGGAATGAAACGTGGAGTATTTGTTGGATGCCAGCTTGGGGAAGCAATCGATAATCTGCAGCTCATTGGGAGAAAGAAGCTTTAATTGCACAGGCGGATTTATGAAACATTGCTTTGGCATGGCCAATTAAAGCCCGATTTAATCGGCTTATTTCGAGCATTACGCGTGTCCGATGATTGTTTTTCTTGAGGATGTACTCATCAATAGGGAAATCAATTAACTCAATCAAAATTTTTTCTGTTAAAATTTTTTAAACGTTAAAAATCGTTCAGATTAATTTTATTTTCTCAAGAAATACTTTTAATATTTCTCTTCCAAACAAAGCATCAAATTTTTTGATTGAAACTTTTGATTGCTGGTGACTCAAGAAGCCCCACGCGGCTGGAGATGAATCACGTGTATTCATTTCATATTCATCCACATCAGTCCGGTTGCTGACGCACCGCATTTGGTAGGCAACTTTGTTGATCCTTCGCAAACAGCTCGTTAGTGGAATCGCGGTGGTGTGATTTTCATTGTTTTTAGTTTTTTTCATTTGTCTCTTGGCGTTCCTCTGCTGTTAAACAATGGCACGGAATAAGGAAAAATTAAATAGAATAAAACTGAGCAAATAAACAGGATCAAAAACCCACCACGAACAACCTAGACTAGCGTCAACTCGCCATTTTCACGCATCAAAGTGAAAACGGACTAGAAGCGCGAGAAATAAAAATGGGAATGGAAACTTTAAAGGCATAAAGATAACAATTTCAGGACGTCGAATCCGTCAGCACACAGTAACACGTGCACACTCGCACACGCAAAGACAAGAAGTGGTGCTTGAAGCGGCGACGATTTAATCCACTCGCAAACAAACAAACAAAACTCTGGTTCAGAAAAGGAAAATCGTAACGAGCGGTCAACGTCTCGGAGGCAGTCGGTGCAGTTTGCAGTCAGGAAAAGGGTTTTGGCGAGGGAAAAACCGAAAAGTCCCAAGCCAGAGGATCTACTGTCACTCGGAGCCGCAGCGTTCTCAAGAGAAATCAAAGGAATCCTTGGCATGGAAGAAGTGGTACCCCTTGTTGTTGACCATAACGGGGTCTATATCTGTGCCTGTGTGTGTGTGTGTGTGTGTGTGGTAGAATCCTGTGGGCGTTTGCCTTACCCGAGACGCTCGCAATGTTTACACAGCCGCTTTTTACAAGCATTTTCCTCTGCCCGAGAGCGCCTGCTTTCGTTTGGCCCACACAACTCCTCGATGCACCGTGTCCCGACCCTGCAACTCGTCCGGGGGAGTTGGCCGGTGGAAAGTTGGCAGTATTGCCGAGCAGTGTTTGTGTGTGTATTCCACTGGCGGCCAGTGTGGATAGCAGCCATTGTTTTCCCGCTCATTGTCTCGAGTGGAAAACTAATAATAATTTCACTTAAAATAGAAGCGCACAGGCGCTTCCGTTAAATTCATGGCATCTTTTTATGCTCGTTCGTGTTGGTACTTTTGTTTTGTTTTTCCGTCGCCAGCCGTCGGGGTTGGGTGGCGGGGGGCTCTTGGTCGTGATTTTCCCGCAGCAGGATCAAGTACGGTATAAGCGGGAAACAAACACACGGAATAGGCGAAACAGTTCGTTTCGGGCAGTCTGAAGTATGCTTCCAACTGTGCGCATGTACGACTGTGTGTGTGTGTGATATGTATACCCGACCTTTTTTGAAGGACCCACGGAGGGCGCTGAAGCGTATTTGGTTTAGATCTCGGAAGCTATTCGGATAATAAAGCGAAAATAAAGCAAGGAAAAATGCCGACTGCATTCACTTTCCGCAGCTCAACCGCGGGCATCGGAAAAATCTCGTTCGTCCGCCATTTTTGCCGCCTTCGCAGGCGGCTTTGATTGTGGGATATACTCCGTCCGTTTCGTTGCGTTCGTTTGTTTGTTGCAGTTTGCTTTCCCTCCCCGTGTGCTGCTTTGTTTGCTTTGTTTACCGTGTTGCCTTCGTGTTCGTGCCGGTTTGTTTTTCCTCCCGGCGTTGGCGGCGCACCACACTTTCGCACGGGACAATTATTTTCCCAGTAGATAAAGAATGATAAAAAATGTTTCTGTGGTTTTTTTTAACCCTTCTTCCGGTGCGAAATGGAGATGGAAAGCGTGGCACGGGATGCCGGAAATAAAATTGTTGGCTCGCTGTTGGCAAATAGTATTTAGCGTGAAAGGTTTTGGCTTTTCGTGGGTGGCTTTTCCGGTGCGGGTTTGTGTTGGGGGTGCTCAGTGTTTTGTTTTAGTATTGCATGCAAACGAACAGTGTCCGAAGCGAGGAGCGCGCGGAAGGTTTTTTTTTTTCATTCAGTTTTGACGCCGTTTGTTGCCCTGAATAAACTCCAAGGACGTTCATTTTACGAACGTTGACGAAACTATTTCCTTGTGGGCGCAATCTTTTGCTTCACGCAAACTAGTGCTCCTTTACGCCTTATCCTTCCCTTTTTTGTTGTCTCTTAAACTCCACCACCTTCGGTAATGAGCCGCAAAGTGAAGTGTTTATGTCGCAATCCGCTTTTTCCCACCCTGCTTCGCGGAGTAAATTAAATGGCATAAGTTTCCCTATCAATTGCATTGGTATCGAGTGGCGCCAACATGAACAGGTGTTTGGGCAGAGATCCATTTTGTTTCGAATCCCCATTTCCAGCCACCCTCGCGCTTCCACCAGTCGCAGTTAGTGATTCGTGAAAATTGACACCCCAATTGGGGGTGGGTGGTTGAGCGCGTGTTGGAACACGCAACACGCTCAAAGGTGCGTTTTTCAATTTCACAGTTCGTTGCCGATTGTTTCCGGCCACCGAAACCGATGCCGACCGTCGGCGTCGGAGCGTTCGGTTTTTTGGTGACGGCTTTTGGTTTTCCATAAAAATAAAACGACCCAACCGGATCGTCGGTAAGCTCGCGGTAGTTCAATTAAAAGTTTTTGATTATGAACGCAGCTCCACCACAGGCCGGGTGAAGGAGGGAGAGGTGCTTTGGTGGATGCGGGGTGGCATCCGGTCCTCCCAACCTCCCGGAATGAGGCGAGGAGCGAGATTAGACGTATCAATACGGCATCGCAATCGATAGAGCAATAATACAAAAAAGGACGATAAACTTGGCAAAGAAACTTGGCATATTGATGGCTAAGGACTTGCGAGTTGTAACTCCCCCACGCGCTTTTCCTCTTCTCCATCACCTCCGCATGTCTTTGTTGTGGCATTCGTTCACCGACAGCCAACAGAGCAATTGCTGTAAGTGGCGTAATTAAAGTCGTTTTACAACACCTCTTGATTCACGTCCATTACACGGGTTGTGGGGAGGGTTGGGAGATACTTGGAATTGGTATCGGACAGAGGTGAAGAAGCACGGTGGGCTCTTTTCTCCACACTCCACCGCGCGCAAGAATCGTTTTATTGAGGATCAATAAAAAATTATCGCTAGAAATTATGTAGTACCCTTTTTGCTTCTTTTGTTGTAAGCAAGGGATGATAAGAAGCAGGCAAGGGTTCTCTGGAGGGATGGCAAACGGTGCTACGGGTAGACGCCGGTGGTCCAGTGGAAACACGTCGGCTCGGACCGTGAAGATGGTCCTCGTTCAATCAGCCGACCCCCGTTCTCCTTCTTAATGATAATCATAATGCTAGCTTTTAAGCGAACAACGATGGCTGCCGCGTTTTTACATTGTGGCGCTTGTCCAACACATGACAGGCAGGTGGAGGGGGTGGGTGTCGAGGGACCGAAGTGCTCCAAGAATGATGCTGGAAATGCAACGAACCGCCGAACGGATAGCATCAGTCCTTCACGCGCTCTCATAACCGCGAGGACGTCCTGCAACCTTGAGCCATCAACTCCGACCGGGAAGATGATGGTCGTGTCTGCGATTAGCTGGACGAAGCGGAACCTCAAGACAAGCGTCAACTCGAGGGAAGAGGCGACGTTCCACTGGGTGACTGGGGGATGGACATGAGACGGAATGGAAAGCGCACACGAGAGACTGCGATGTTGGGACTTTCCAAGACGATGCAATACATTCCAGTACCCCTTCGGAAGACGGTGGAAGAGGTTCGCAGGTGATTGGAAGAGAACAACCCGTTGGCAAAAAGAATTCGAAGAGAAAGCCAGAACCGCCAGGGCCTTAAAGTTTATTGGCCATAATCGCGTTCATAAATTTAAGGCTTACGGAGTCCCCTTCGGGAACCCATCGTGGCGTGAGGAGTACCTCTCTCCGTTGTCTCCCTGGCAGGCGATCAACTCCTTCCTTTGCAGCCAACATCTGACCATGTAGGCAAATTCTGGACACCTCGGAAAACGCCCAAGGAAGCTTTCGTGTGAAGTCAGCAGGAAAAGGAGGATAAGTATAAGTACCGGAGGTAGACAGAGAGGGAGTTTTTGGTGAATTTACGTTCGACACGAAATCGAAAACAAATCTCGTATGCCCAAAATGTGCCCACCCCGGTCCCAGCCGGCAGCGTTCCCTCCGTTCGCCTCCCGCGTCCGGTGACCCACATTGCGGGAGTAACGGTAAAAAAGCGCAATTTGTTGTTTGACCGAACCAAGGACCGACGACCGGATCGTGTTCCAGAACCAGCGCGACACCGGGACGATCCGGTTCGAAGGCACCGAGAATGCTTTCACCTTCGCTCGCCGCCACTTTTACCAGCGCCGCACATACAACCCAGGCTGCCGGAGTGACCCAGTCCGCGGACATGACATTATCATGTTGATGGGCGAAAACGGGCGCAAAACAAAAACCCGCCGAGTTCGGGGCCGCATCCGGCGATCGTCAAACTCACTGGTCAAAACCGGATCGGTAAACCTAATTCCAGCCAATCTGCCTACCGTTCTGAGGCGCTAGGTTCGGGTGGAGACACGGCGTCGTCTAAACTGGAAGCTGCCAAAATGGTCGCGCGGATCATACAAAAGCAAAAGTAATAAACGTTAATCCGATCGGAATGGGTCATTTTTCCATCCGTCCTCCCACCGGTGTATGGGTGTTGAAGCAGGTTTCCAGAACCGCGAAATACTTGCACAAAAACGAGGTTAGAGGAGTCCGCAAACCCGCCCTGGTGAAAGTAAGTTCTTTCGCGCTTTGTCACGAAACCATATCCGGTAACAAGGGTTGGTTTGTTTTTCGTTCATCCAGAAATTCCTTCCCACACCGGGCGGAGGGTGTTGTTTTGACGAGTAGCGGGGCGGTGGACTGACGGAACTGTTAAAATATGCAAATTTAATAAACGACCATCCAACAGGTCGACATTGTAGCGGGGAAATGTTGGAAAGTTAGGCTTAGTTGCGACTAACCTGTCTGTAGTTGATTAGCGGCTATTAATGGAACAATGGTTTCGATCGTGTGTGTATATGCTTGTGCACATATATGTAGGAATCCCAACCCTCGGCCAAGAAGGGACAATGCAGATTGATTTATGATGGTTATTATCAATATAATCAAAGTGATTTATTAGCTGCCACGCGATGAATAGTTTTTCGGTGCGTCACTTTCAACACCAGGCAATGAAAAATCTCTGCAGAAAATGGTATTTTATTCACGTTATACGATCGGCGTAATACAGGAAGTTAAATATCTTTATTAGCGTAGGTTCCAATAAAATCAAAGATGAGAAGTGGTGAAGTGAATTTTTGATGGATTAACACAATTAATTAGCTTTAGTGTCCCATTTCGGAGGCATTGTTATCGGATAGGAACAATTTGTTGCGTAAGATGTCATATTTTCAATCCTCCTTAAGAAAATGGAATGGTTTTTACTAAACAACAATGTATTTGAAATTTGGAGCTTTCGAGATTAATATTTATTGTATCAAAAGAAATTGCTACGAATTGGACCTAACTGTTTAAAGCAATTCGATATTCAGAGCACAATATCGACGTTTAATAAAAACCAGCTCTGTGTTGTGGTGTGTCATACATAAATGTAGGTTTACAGTGCTTGTGAATTGGTGTGTTTATTGCCTTCGTTCACCCTGCACGGTATTAAAAGATGTAATTTTCCGTAATCGATTCCATTTAACTGTTGATCGTGAACCTTTCGTCAGGTTCAATCAAATGAGTAAACCTTCCACTTATTTCATCCTTTTGCTGTTGTTTTTGGGTAAGTAAAATTTTTATCCATCCCCCTTTCGTTTGTGGGATTGCTTTCCTGCAGCCTCTTGCCCTGCTCGCCCTGAATGTTCGCACAATGCAGTTCAAGTTCAACCATTAACCGACTTCGGTGCACTGGATGCACTTAAAAAAGCTTCAGTTAATCAGGGATGCATCAGCGCGAACATGTCGTAAAAAGAGCGTTGTCACACAGACGCACAAAGAGGACTACGTGAAAAATAAACCGAACGAGCTTTGGTGAGCGGCTTTTGGAATGAAGCGAAAATGCACCCTCATTAGCCTCTCTCCCAATGCTACATCTTAACTTTAACTCCCTCTACCCTCTCCTTTGCAACAAAACAATGGTGGTGCTTGGTAGTAAACATTAAAGCTTATTACATGTTTGTCATCTTCACGCAAAATCGACCGAGCCTATTTGTATTAAACTTTCCTTGAAAGTAGTCAATTTTTGTAGTAAAATATCTTCGAATTTCGCATGCTGACATCCTTCTTACCTACCCCTCTTGAACACCCAAATGTAAGGTTTTTTGTTTTTAACTTATTGTCTTTCTCAACAAATCCTGGGTTTTAACTTATTGTCTTTCTTTAATAAACCCGCGTTTTGATAAATGACAGGTAAAATGACGGTAATTTTCAAAGTTTTGGCAAACTGATTAACCGCATCGAAAAGAGATTAACATATATTTTACTCAGTTGAATATCTGGTATAAACTTATTCCCACTTGATTGCGTTCCATCCAAATGCATGTTTGCTCACGCTTTCCATAAATTGATCCAACTTCAACGTACATTATCCGGTGTGGATACTGAACGAGCACGTACCGTCGAGCATCCTTTCCATCCCTTGAGTAAACTGAGCAAGTAAACAAAAGGAAGGTGAACCAAATGCTTACATTTCCATCCACGAAGCGGAAACTATGTAGTATTCCATCCCCTTCAAAGTAGTATTTTACCAAATTTCTGTGCAAAAATAAAGTCGGGTGATTTCGCTCGGGGGTGTCATTCAACAAACAGTTCCAATTTTTCTCAC
>KE524879.1:3510-24231 GCA_000441895.2 Anopheles sinensis | reverse complement strand
GTTGAAACTCCCACCGGGACGGTTCGACCGTGGGACTTCATAAATGTATGTGACCGTAATTGATATGGAAAGTTTCCGGAGGCTGGCAAGTCTCTATCATCTGATGGTGGTCGTTGGAGGGCGAGGGGGCAAGTGTGGATGGGCTGGTCCCAGTTGATAGTTCTCAAATAACAGGTGGTGATTAAAATGTATGTCTGATGATGAAGAAAATTCGATAATGAATAATAATAAAAGAGTTCGAATCATATGAATTTTATAATTTTGAATAATGATTTGATCATATGATGTTTTATGGCATTTCTAACGATTCAAAGTATATTGATTTTATCGTAGATTCAAGTTTAATCTACCCGAAAAAAATATTTCGATTTTACATTAATTATAGACTTTTCTTTAGAACATTGAAAGAATAGTTTAAAACCTTTAAAGCACCGCAACTTTATTTCAAAATGGAAATAATGTGCATCATATTGGAAATGAATATACATCCCTTTATACCAGGGGTCGGCTAAGTCCGGCCTGCGAGCCCAATCCGGCCCACCAACTGATTTTATCTTGCCCGAAAAATAGTGTTAGTGCTTCATACAAAAAAAAAAACTTTCTCAAATTTCGATTGGATTTTTTTCACGATGTCGGGTTTGTTTTCTTCCCAAAAAGGAATTTAATTGCAGTACAACAACCAAATTTTATAGGTTGAAAAAAGATCAATATTCAACGTAAATGAGTATGCAATTTTTGCAAAAGTCTAACGATAAAATTATTAATACTTTATTATTATGTACTTCTTATGCTACTTTTCTATCAAGAAAATTGATACTCCATTCAAAAGAGCTTTACAAAAATTAAAATATGATTTATTTTGAGGTATTCGGCCCGCGCTTTCGGATTCTTTTTAATCATCAGGCTCTTTTCAAAAAATGTATGCCGACCCCTGCTTTATACGATAGAATGTGTTCAATATACTGAACAAAAATTGCATGCATTGAACAGTTTAGAAAAGAATCCCAGTATCGAATCTATTCTACGATTTTTCATCTTGGCACAACACGCGCGCGAAAAACGGCACGTGGAAAAAGCAAGCCATTTTACGCTTGTATCACCAGTTTGTACAGTCATTGAACAATTGGCGCACAATACGGACCGTCCCGAGGTTCGGTCGACTGCCGAATCAGGTGGAAAACATAATTTAAACAGCCGCTTCGAATCTGCAAATTAGCGGGCCCCTTGTATTTCGTATTGATTCGCCCGAGGGGACACGCTGGCCGATTTTCACACCCAATCATCTTGCCTCGGACGGCGTTTCTTTTCTGTGTTTGAATTTTATCAACTTTTTTCTTCATCTTTGCCCATCTCCAATCAACCGCACCCGAGGCGTCGGTTTTTCTTTTCTATCTCGCCACCACCAGGCTAGCGCTGAAAACCGGACGAGGGCAATGGGAAAAAACCACTCAGCCGATGGGCCCGAAATGGCGCGTAATTGGCTCAATATTAAAATTTACTCAATGGAATGCAAATTTGTCTCGCGCTATTCGATTTTCCGGCGGCTCACGCCCGGGTGTCCGATGGCCATGGAGGGAAAAATGTCACCCGAACGGACGAAGGAAACTAAAGCCGACCGGCAGCAGCTTGCGTTTGGTTCGTTTCGACTGTCGGCTTTCGTTCGAACGGTTTTTCCTTGCTTCAGTGTGATTTTTATGTTTTTTGCTGAGGCTGTTTTTCCTCCAACATAATTCAAGCCCCATTGCTTTTACTTAGCGCCGCTGTCAGCTTGTGTCGCGGCAAAAATGTTGCTCGAACAAGCGAAAATAAAAGCATTCCCACGTTTCCCGAGAAGCGAAAGATCAAGCAAACCGAAAGAAATCACAATGCTGGCTGCAGGCGGAAAAAACACTTGCTTCATTATTCTTACTTTATTTTTCTTACAGTTTTTCCTTCCCGTCACTCATTTCCGGCCATTTTCTCCGGTGCGCACAATGTAGTGGCGAAGGCCTAGAAGGCCACGACTGCCGGTACGAATTTTCTGCCCCCTCTTCTGACCTTTGACTGCTCCATTTTCTTTTGCTTCCCTTCCCTTTCCTTCCCTTTTCTATTCGTGAAATAAACGATTGTTGTTGCTGTTGTGCCTGGTTCGTGCCGAAACAAAAGGCGCGAACGATTTATGCCTACCCGAATGGTGGCCGGCCGAGGACCACGAGGCTGGAAATCACCGACTTCAAAAAATTTCCCTTCACTTCGCGGAAACGGTAAAGACAATGGCAACTCGTGGAGCGCTGGGAGGAAAAGTCCACCAGTCCGCCACTTGAAATGGTTGATTTTTCTTTCCCCGGCTCGCCTCTTTGTCCCACTTTCCGTGGGACGACGGAATACCTGTTATTCCCATCGGAGACCGTGGCTGTTCGAAAACTGACTCTCTGTATCGCGATTTTAGCTTTCCGTTGTTTTTCGTCTGTTTTTGTGCATGTTTGGCCGTCCGTTTGTTCCATTGTTGAGCACCCACCACAGCGTCCCTTGGGTGTTGTTTTTATTTTCGCTTCCACCGTTGCCCTTTGCTCTCTGACCGTTTTTTAAACGTTATTCACTCCACTTCGGGTCGTCCACCGGGGGCCCGACATAATTAGACAGCAATGTTGTGACTTGATTTAGTAGTTGATGGAGGCGCATGGTGCTTTTCGGCCACCGGACAAGGCGGGTTTTCGGGCGTGGGAAAAGCCGGCGAGCAAATATGAAGACAAATCAAATGACGAACAAAAAAATATTTCAAAGGAAAAAAAACCCTGTACAGCCCAATCTCAGAAACAAATCAGTGCCCGGAGGATCGTCCTACGGTTGGGATGGTTGGTCGGGGGTGTGGGCGCAAACAAAAACGATTAGCCTCGAGTTCGTTATTGGCGAGGACAGATTGAGAGCAAAGTGGTGTCATTTGATGGGACAATAATTGCGTGGATATTAAAATAAACGAGATGCGAGCACAATCGACGTGGGTCTGAAGAGGACCAAGGTAAATGAGGTGCTTGAAATATAATGCCTTATCTTGCTTACTCTGTCATAGTACGATTTCTCAAGAAAAATGGGTGTTTATAATATTTTTTAAAAGAATAAGCAATTGTTAATCAACGGTCAAAGATATAGTTAGTATATTAAGATAAAATTTAAATATGGTATAAGCCCAAAAACTTCATTTATTCTCCGCCTTATTGCACTATGATTTTATTTACCATCCAATTGTTTCTACTGAGAGTTTAATGTCATTATTCGCCATTTAAATAAAACATTTTTCATTCCTTTTAGGCTACAAATAACATCCATTGTAGTTGGCTCCATCGGTAAAACAACAAGGATATCGTTCTGTGCACGCCTCGCTTAATCGAAAGTGCAACAGCGAAGCCAATGCACCAAAGCGCATAATGGCTTCACAATAGGGAATAATGCAACAATGAAAGGAACCGCAACACGACACATCACACGTTGACAGACGCTCAGGAGGCCATGCTTTTCGGGATAATGTTTTCGCTTCCAATGCACCGGAAATACGTGCTATTAAGCGGTTACAACGACGCCACGCACCGGCACACAATGTTCTAATGGTCTCCACCCCTTACGAGCGGGGTGAAAGGGGTGAGGATGTCTTTCGAAAACAAGTCCGTTACATGCATGCTCACACGATAAAGCGGTTCTCTCGGAACGCATGGTGGAAATGGTCGCTTCGCTCGGGAACAAAAGAACCCCTCCTGTGTGCAGTGGTGTTTGCATACGTGTAGGCGCAAGATCGTTTCAAAATGGAACGGCTCGACGATGGAGCGGACTTTCGATAATAGAAATGGTGGGTGTTGCATCCGGGGCTGCGATGGAGGGTTACAGACTGTTGCTTCGACCTCGTTCGTCACTGTATGTGTGCGTGTACTTGTGTGTGTATGTGTTAAAATCCTGGGAATCCACCGCCACCGGATTGTGCACGAAAGGTGCATTAAGTGCACACGCGTCTCTCGACACGTTCGCCCCGGAACGGTGCGGAAAGCGTGAAAGACATTGTATTGTGGCACGACAAGAAAGTTTCCTTCTATTATTGTGCAGCACGCCTTCTCGTCCCGGGCTCGCTCGGGGGTTAATCGACACCCTGGCGCGCCTGTTTCTTTTATCGTGCCGTGCAAGTCGACGTTGACGTTTGTGACGGTTGTGTCGTAGTTTGTTGCCGCTGGAAGGAGCGTAAAGCAGGGAGGAGTTGGAGGTTGGCATCTGTTGCATTTCTTTGCAATCCCCTACGGAACGATGTGCGGTGGCTTTCCGTAACGGCCTGGTTCGTCTTGGCAGAACGGGATGCACCAGGAACGTTAAAATACACTCCAAAGAAAGCGGAAACAGGAAACGCGAGGGCAAAACAGAATGACAGGAGATAAGGTTCGTGAACGGCGTAGGACGAGGACGTTCCGACCACTTGGCGAAACTTTGCTCATTTGCGTCGAGCGTCGAGGCTACAGATTTATCCTTCTCCGTCGACCGGAAGCCTTTTCCGTTCACCGGGAACATTCTTCGTGCGCGTCAGCCTGCCAAAAGACAAGGGAAGGAAGTTCACCTCGTTTTTGTTGTTGCGTTAATGTCATTCGCGGCCACCAACGGAAACGCCTCGACCGGCAAGTGCAACACGGTGCTGATTCGCTTTGTGTTGGAACGCTTCGGAAACGGAAGTGTGGAGCCTGGCTTTTTTGCATATTTTTCAAGCGAAGAAAAAAGTTGATTTGCCGTTGACAAAACGTCCTGCATTCGAGTGGCTCCCCGTGAGATGGCCCGTGGTTTGCAAAATAAAAAAGAGGGGAGTACATTGCGCACCGGAAGTGCTAGAAATAGACGGTAGCATAGAGAAAGTTCGGTCCATTCTAGTTCCTTTCACCGTTCGCTGGGAAAGGAAAATAACCAAATTGAAAACATAAAATAGAATTAAAGGAAAACAACACGATGTTGAGAGCACAAAATGGCCTCACAAATACGCACAAATGCACCTCGAGTGACATACGAAGCGAAAACAGTTTCATCCATTATGGCCATCCAGGGTTCGCAGGAACCTGGTGACGATGAAACGAGGGCAAAGTTAAAAAAAACAACCATCCATATCCGATGGAAGCGTTCGTTTACGTTTTTCAATTTCACTCGAAATGGCGTAAACTTTCGCTCCTTGAAAAGTTTGCATATTTTAGCACCACTAGTTCACGCTCGTTCCGGTCCACGCGCGAGGGCATCGGGGTTGGTTTCTGCAATCTGGCCTTTATAGAACCGCACCGTGCGTGTATGCGGCGAAAACAAGGGACGACTGGGAAAAGTGCCTGGAAAGAAATCGGCCCCAATACACCAACGACAAATGGATTCAAAGCACAACACAGCGTGGTTGGGAAAATCTCACCAGAGTGGTGCGGTGTGAGAATGATTGTTTTTAAAGTGCTTGTACAACACGAATGATCGTGCAGGGTGTGGGGGAATAGAGAGGTGGGGACAGGACTCGATTTCTGCAGAAAAGTCCCGTGCAAGAGGCAATGTGTCAAATCCGGAGCCGGTGTGAAGCTGGTCGCGCGACTCCGGGAAAATGCCATTTTCTCCGAGCGACCGCTTATGACAAATGGACCCCACAGGGACAAAGATCGGTTGGTTGAATCGAATGGGGACGAAGTGGTGCGGTGTGGAAAGTAAAGCGAGCAGGAGGTTGAGGTTGTAACAACGGAAAACTTTTTCAAACAACGAGGGCAAAAGGATTGAAATGTTGTGGCATTGGCTCCGAGCCGAAGCGAACCTCCGTTCGTTCACGAGCAGTTTTTCCTCGGAATGTAAGCAAACGGGATCGGAGCTGTTGTGCGCCACGCGAAAAACACACCCCGTCCCCGTGGCGCTGGGGGCCGCCAAACATTTTTCCCACCACCTGCGCCTTCCATTCTCCATTCCAACCGAGGATGATTTATGGAAAATTTCAAACTGCTAAAACTCACCCGGCAAAAGGGACGGACAGCTTTCAGCAGCTTTACGTGTCAGTGCGTCGGAAGTTGGCACGCCTTTGCCCCGCACCACGACCCCGTCCACCATGTGACTGAGTGAATGACTGACTGACTGACTGGCTGACTGCCTTGAGTGACTGGTTTGCTGGCTGGCCGGAATGCTGATGGATGGATGCTTCCAAACGGCGGACTTTCCCGAGGTGACCTTCCGTTCCATCGTTCTGCCCCGGCCACCGGGGAGGGGGGAGGCTCGAAAGTTTGAGACTAATGATTTGTAAAACGTAACAATCTACAGCCCAAACAACGAGGTGATGGGTTCCCGAATGGCGGTGGTGGAAAAAAGGGAACGACAGTTGAACGGTTCGTTTCCGTCCGTTAACTAGTTTACATTTGTTCTGAGAAACGGTTGCCGGAGGGGGGGAGCAATGTTTTGGGTTACTACAAGTTTATCTCAGTATCATTCAGAGAATTACGTTTTGTTTATTTCTACGAGTAAAATTTTTCTGCAGTATTGTTTGATGGTACTTTTTTGCGGTTCAACATCAAAAGTATGACCCTAAGAATGCAGGACGACGTGATTGAAAATTTAAATTAACTTACAAGCAGATACTGTAAATATTTCTTTAAAAACTGTGTGGTAAAGTAATTGTACTAATTTAACTTTTATTCAACTTTATTGCCAAGTTTTCGGTTTTGATGTGTGCGAATGTTTTCCCATCGTTATCATTTTCTTTCTGTATAAATAAAAATCATTGTCCGCAAAAACAAATTCCCTCATTCGTTAAAAAAAATGTGGTGACAATCGTTTAGTAATAAATTTATACAACATGTCCACGTTTATCTTCCAGCAGAACCGCAATGACCGTACGGTGATGGAATAAGAATTAACCATGCATGAGATTGTTATCATTCTTCTTAGATATAAGTGTGTTTTTTTTCGCTCTCTTCCAAAAGTCGGAACACAAAGAAGTGTGTAAGAGTTCACTCACACTAACCACTTTGCCACGCATGTCGCCAGAACGAGCCCCGAGCGAATGTGGAGCTTTGTCTAGTCTAATTGACATGTCGACAGCGCAGCCGAAAAGCAGTACGTTTGATGCTGGCTGTTTGAAGTGACAAACAAAAAATAAACAAAAAACGTGTGTAACCCCTCACATACACACAAAGCTGGTATGAAAGGACACGTGCCTCGATGGTGCTGTCACCGTTGGCAAATTGAATCTGTCACAGATGACAGCCGACGTGTTAATCGGCCCGAGATCAAACCGTGCAGCGAGAAACGAGCACCTTTGCAAGGGGCCATCACCCTTCCGGCGCGGTTTCCGGAACAATGGAAAACCGGGGGCATTGTGTTGGGAAACTTGTATGGGTTTCGGTTCCCAAAAATATTATTCCACGCCATTGTACTGTAGTTTATGTGTCCTGAATACAGCTTACTCTGTTTCATTTAGCAATGGGTAGAAGTAAGCTCTTTCGTTGTTGTTTAAGTATATCATGATCGCAGATTTATACAACGACTTATGGGTGATGTAACACGTTAGTGGGTGTTAAGGTGCTGGTAGACGAGTGAAAGTTTCAGTTGAAAGAAATTTCTAGTTCTTGCAACCAAATGTCATTTCTCAACTTGAAATATTTATTTCAACGTACATAGGTACACATATGCAATATTGCAATCAACTGTTTCATGGAGTTGTTGACAAAACAAATGCATCGTGTTGTGCTTGTGAAGTTTGGTTTTATTGCTTAAAAATGCGCCGTTCCGAATTAGTAATTGCTTTGTCGGTGGCTCAGAGTCACTTGATACATTTAAAAAATGCTATGGAAGACCAGCGCGATTTGGAAGGACGCCGATTGCGTCGGAAATGGGCGAGAAATATTTTTCTAAATAGAGACAAGTCTGTGATGGCTGAGTTGATGGCGGAGGCCGAGACAACCCGGAACTTTTTAAGAATGTCCGTGGTAGATTTCGGATGGCTGCTCGCTTGTGTCACGCCGAAGATTCAAAAACAAGACAGGAATTAGAATCACTATCAGAATGATTAATAACTATGCCCAAGCATCCACGAAACTAAAACTTTGCTTGTGACCAGTTTGACAGACTAATATCGCAATGGCCCATGTTTCTGAGAAATCGAATTCTATGAAGAGCGAAATCGAATCGATTATCGATAGCGTGCTATCCTCCTGACAATCTGCATTGTTGACATCTGTCAGATTAAGAAATGTCATCACAATATTGCAATGAAAGTTTTTTTCAAATCCATCCAATTTGGATCACTGAAATGTTGCAGTGAAATGAAATTATTGCATGTTATCAACTCGGTAGACGAAAGCAATGCAATAAACTGTCAAATTTTATTTCATTGCAATGAAATATTGCATCCGTCTATAAGCAGCTTTATGTCCTGTTTACATTTTTTTTTTAACAATTTGAAACAAATATAAGTTTGATATTGGACCATTCTTTCCTTGCCAAATGATTTAAAACTCCTTTTGTAGTTTTCCGGGAGAAGAAAATTGTAACCGAGCCCAAGCCATGTTCAACTTTTCATTCTTTAGTCGGAAGACTTAAAATGACCCCACACCGGAAGTAAAGTAGCACAAAATGCAAGTAACATGAATCTTTTTCACTTTCCCCTTTCCACGCGTAAGTCTAGCTCGGAAAATCTATCCATACGACTCGTGAGGCAAAAACAAAGCGCGATCTGCCGGTGGAAAACTTTTATAATTGCTAATTTAAAGTGTAACCCGACGCGTCGACACTCTTTCTTAATAAATGAGCCCGTCGCCCAAGTCCCTTCGGATGGCTGGGGTTTGTTTTCTTTTGCTTCATCCGGTTTCGACTTCCGCCTTTGGGGATCCATTTCCGGCGAATGCAAGCACAAGAGCAACCGCGGTACATTGTGCACGAAACCGAAAAAACTGCGACCGAACCGAAGAAAGTTTGGCGTGGAAGCACATTCTCGCAGATAATCACACTTCGTACTTCCGGAGATAATCCTTTCGCGATGACACTGTACTTGAAGTGAGCTGGGAGGTTTTTCTTTGTGAAGTTGCATTGGCTTTAAATTGTTACTTTGTAGTGAGGGTTCCAGGCGCTACTTTAAAAACCATCAACAATGTTCATAGGAGTTTTTTGCTAATTAAAAATGTTAATTGATCTGATTTAATTTCTCCTACCTTGAGACTTGGTCCGTTAAATAGCTTCAGCAATTAATCATGTACAGTTAAATGCTTTCGGCTTCAGTTAAATGCTTTCTATACTTCTTCTTTTTTTGCTTTCGATATTTCTATTAATAGTTTTCTTGTTTTAGGTAAAATCCTGAACTGCAGTCAAAAGCATTTCATAAGTTTAAACATAAAATTTATAGAATAGATTCCTGAAGCCACATTCAGTTAGTTTTTTCTATTTAAAATGGTAAAGTTTTCACTGCAATTTCACTTTCCTCGCAGTATAAAATACCACATTGTGCATTATTGCCCAGTACTTTCGCTTCCATTAGATTGAAATGAAATGTACTGTAGATCCTTTTAAATCATGCTCATAATAGCGTCAATTGCTTGACGAGTTTTCTTACGAACGATAGGGTAATGATCGGACTCGTTTCTTATTCGCATAAATACGAGTGCAGTAAAATTTATTTATGATAAGCCACCCGGCCAAGTGCCACCGCTTCAACTAGCTTACGCGAGCTTTCAATGGCATTCGAGGGGCCATCAACGTGAAGAAGCGAGCGCCATCTTGAGCGCGCCAAGGTGAACAACAAACAGGAAACGCATAAATTTCATCTTCGCCATTAAACCGCACCAAGTGGCGTCGCCGTTCGTTGAAAACGGAACAGCTCCTGGTTTTGCTTTCTTTGCTCGGCCCTTCTCGTTCGCAATTTTGATCTTCGACCGGAAATGTGCTCCATTTCTGGGCGCTCTCCAACAGGAAGCCGGTCGCTCCGAAGACGCTGGGATAAAGTTCCGCCAGATTCGAACGGTGTCCAATTGTTATTCATCAAATCAAATGGTCACGCCAGCCGCGCCAGCCGCTTTTCCATTTTTCCTAGCCATCGCGAAGGCACTCGATCGTGTGCCATTTAAAACTGCATCATTCTCCGAAGGCTTCAGGTAGCACCGAGAAGTCTTTTTTTTCGCTCCCGGTGACCTGGTTGAGAAGCAGCTAGTACTTACCAGTAAAATTACTACTCGCATCAATCTTTTCCTTCTGAATATTGGACAGTGTTGATGGTAAGTGGGAGGAACGTGCACTTGCCAAGCGTGTCTATGTAGGATTTACTTGCCAATTTTACTCACGTACGTCCAAGAAGGCTTTCAGCATAGAAGAATGCAATTTTAAAATTTTTACTTAAAATGTATTCTCTTCCATGTCGCAAACTTGTGGGTTTATAGTTTTCCAACTTTGTCAAAACCATGTGGTGAATGAAGGTAACGAATTTGCTGAACACATTCCGCCCCATCCCGCTTTGGGAACAAGTTTTCTGAAGAAAGAAGAAAGAATTCGGTTGCTTTGGAGTGCGGTGTACAATTTTCCTGCAACGATGCAAAAGGAAACGCAAGAAACGGAAAAGTGAAGCGAAACAGTTCTTGCAAATTGTGCAAACCACCAAACAAGTGCCGGCGAAAACAGACAAAGCAGGTCCAAGCCCAGGCCGGAAACCGGAACGGTTTCACCCGAGCCCGAGCTCACCAAATACAACGTCGAACTTCCGGTGAATGAACTTTTCACCCGTAAGCAACAACATTTGTCACCAGGGCGATCATCCCCCGGAAGGAACCGGCAGACGACTTTCCCGCAGAGTTGCTGCCACTGTTGTTGTTGTTTGGCATAAAGCCTCAATGCTGTTCGTTTTATACAAAACATACACACACACACAAGAATGGCGAAAAACAAAACGAAACAGGCCTGTTGCCAACGCCAGCCGAAGCAGCCGGGTTGACGGGCTGGGAAAAGTTTGTTCGGTGGTGGAAAAGTTTTCCGCTTCCAATCCGGAAGTCGGACGAACAACATCCGATCGTTCATCTTTCTGCCCATTGTGAGCGTCCGGTGGCGAAGAGGCCGTCGTGAGTGACGTGCAAAGGGAACCGCAAAGAAAAACCTACCCCAAATGTGCACGAACATCTGTCAAACAAGTTGGCCACCGATCTCCACGGTGATGATTGGGATTGGGAGGATTTTTACCTCCCATCCTCAGCTCGTTGAGCTCTCACTGCGTCAATTTCCCCTCGGCCGGAAGCTGGGCTTAGGGGGAGAGATGGATGGAGCCTCGTATGCGTCACGCCGAACCTGAACTAATGATTAATCGTGGTCCATCGTTCAGTGACGGCACAGTGAGGACCGGAGGACCGACGACCGGTTGCAAAACCCTCCCGAGATAATCCACGGTAAATAATGAACTTCCGGCTCGGGCAGCATCCATTCGCCTCGCCGGTTTTGGGGGTAAGTTTTGACGACGCAAACCTTCTGCCTTTCGGCGAAACTTATCGGTCACAGCCGTGGGTGGGAAGGAAAACTAAACTGAAGTAGGAAAAACAAACTCCTCACACACACACACATACACGCGGAATGTGTGCGCGGAAGGCATGCAAAATGGCTGACAGAAAAAGGGACCGCCATTTGGAGACGTCGAAACGGAAATGGAACGACAACGAGGAACGGTTTTTCGGGGTTTGGTGGAAAGAACATTGGACGGTTGGAGCTGTGTGCGGGAAAAAACTTGTGCCATTTGTTACAAATGCAAAGCACACGGGAGCATTAGGGGTAAACCCATCGCACGGAACGAACCGAGTACTGGGCGCCTCCATCGGTTTAGGCTACGTTTTGCGCGTGCGAAAATACTTTTTTGCCTTCGCACTTTGCACCTGCCCGGCAGAGTTGGCAGATCGATGAGTATTTTTCAACATCATGGGAATGAAGGAGAGGAAGGGAAATGGCGTAGGGCAGACTGCACACTGGAAATGACGGAGATACGCTCCGGTTCAATTTCGGAGGTTCAGTTTCGGAAGTGGGAAAAAACGGTTGACATGAAATACGTTTGATAAATGCATCTTGAAAAGCATCGGTGAATGTTTGCCGTTCACGTATTTGAAGAGTTTGGCATCTATTGGTAGCATCCTTTATGTTTCAGCATATTACACCGTCAGCATTGGCTGTTTATTCGCCAAAAATGGAATACCTGGTTAAAGATCGATTTAATTTGTTGACGCTAATATTCGACGCCTTCGGTAAAATAGCTTTGAAAAGAATTCAGTTATTTGTAAATTCGATATTTATTATACTTTCTCTCATATATTTTTTATTCTTTTCCAATACTTCGAGTTGCGTTGATAAATCATAATGGAACATGAACGAGGGTTGAATAGTTGACAAAAGAGATTTGTTAAGTTATGATACAGAAATGTTTGACTGAAAACGATAAAATCATTCATTTTTCAAGCAGAACGTTTTAAGAAAGCTTTCTAATATCTGTAAGCGATCTAATTATGCTTACAAATCCTTGTGTTACTATAAAAAAGTAGGACATAGAGCTGATTTACCCGAAAAGTTGGCTGTAACATTAGCTTTCCACAATCATGAAGCATAGCCGGAAATAGAGCAAGCTATGCATTAATGGAAATCGAATTTGGGATCGAATCTATTGTCATGGAATAATCGAGTTGATTGTCATTGAGTTATAGAATGAATATATAAATTTTACATCTATCCGGCATAAATTGACAGTGGGTTAGCCTTAGCATACACTTTTCGGGGCTTGATTTAGCTTTCCTAAAACCGATTCCAAAATTTCGGATCACTCGGTTCGTTCATTATGAATAATGAATACTGATCTAGACTGGCGAACAAACCTCGTTCACCCACTTCTGAAGGTTGAATCGATTGATTTGGTTGTAAACGTTGTGCCGATTTTCCATTTCCTTGAATCAATATTTGTACATGACCTTACTTTTCCAGCGAGCAGCAAATAAATCACAGCCTCAACCGAACAAGTGAGTAATCTAAATCGATATAAAAGCAACCGGTAGCACTTGGAATGTTCTTTTGCAAAACCAAATACTTTTCCAGAAAACTCTTCCACACTCACCCACACGCCCACTCGTAACCCACCTAACCTTTGGTGTGTAGGCACGCACCGCTGGTAAAATCAACAGCAAAAACGTGGCAGCGATCTCGTTCTCTTGATCATTCGTTTTTAAGCGTTTAGTTTAACAACTCTTTGCCCTTCGGCTTCCGGCCCTGCCCCCCACACACCAACCCGGCTCCCCGTCGGATTCGAGAGTACTACAATGTTGTTTTCCATGTTGCTTTTTTTTCCTCGACCAAGGAAAGAATCGTTAAATTTTAAAAGTGCTCATAAAATTGTCGTTTAAACAGCATCCCTCCCGGTGGGTGAGGGTGTGGGAAATGCCATCAGCCGATCGGGACGCTCGGTGTGAGGGGAGTTTTTTAGTGTCAAAATATGGTACCATTTTCCCGCCGCCAAACCCTGCCACCGCTTTTCCCCATCCCACCTGCTTACCTTAAGCGTAACAAGTGAGTCGTAAAGTGTTTCGCACTCGTTTGCGTTTGCGCTGCCGAGAGATATCATAAACGCCCGGTCGCTTTTCCGCATCCTTTGCCTGCGTTCCTCCTTGCATGGGAAAGGAAAAACACCAACACAAAATCTCTCTCACACACACACACACATACACTCATCCGAGGCTGATTTTGCCACCGAACGGTACTAAAGCCTCGGCTTTCTCGGGGCGAACCGAGAGCTAAAACGTTATCAGCGTAATGACTTCACATTTTTCAACCAGTTTTATCCAACATTAGCCGGCACGAGCAAACAGCGTACCTTTTGCGGCCGGCGATAGTCGCGACGCTACGCTGAAAACCCTCCACTACGGTGGAAAAGTGGTCGATGGCTTTGAAGCGGCCTCGCTTCGAGTGTCGGTAAAGGATAAGCAGAATGTTGGTGAATCGGAAAACAGCGGTCAAAAGCATTGGTGTTGAATAAAAACACTTACATAAATAAAAAACCCAACAAACAAGATGAAGATGAATGCGAATCGTCAAACACATACAACGGTGCGGGACAATGGAACCATCGAGGCATCTTGGAGAAGAAAAACCACCCTCGGGCTTTCTCATAAATAATATTTAATTAGCGTAATTAAAAGTGGGCTCGGAAAATGTGCCCGATAGCGCCATCTTCAAGGAGGTTTGAGAGCGACTCATGACTCGACCCGAGGGTCAGCCCGTTTGCCACGCCGACGCCCAACAACGACGTGCACCTTCTGCCGGTTGAACGATGCTCAAGATGTTTCGGCCACGATTGTTTCGAGCACTGCACAGCGCAATGGAGCGGAACGTTTCTTTTAATTCCATCAATTTGTGCCGTTTCCGTGCGTTATAATCTTTCATTGCCGCTCGGTTTTGTTTTCCTCCCCCCAAAGAATTTCAGTCATTTTCATTTTTAATGATCCATCAGAGAGCGACCAGCTGGGCCGACGGTTGCGCAGCGAGCAGATTGGAGCCAAAAGACAAACTACTCTAGGCAGAGGCCGCGTGACGCATACCGATTTATCAGGCTCTTCGGGGGCCAGTTGATTATGTAATGTCGCTCATAACTCATTTTTAGCTCGCACCAAAAGGAACCCCGGATGCTTCTTAATCACCGTCTGTATCACCTCTAGATGTTCTGGTGTTAAGGACATTTGCTTGAGGAAGTTTTGATGACATTCCTGTTTCCCTGGAAGAACTAACCCGCGTCTAATAGCCTCAATTATGAGTGTAAATTTCCTTGAAAATGACAACAAACATTATGCAGATATCAAATGTTTGCATTAATTGTGATGTTTGAAATAAATTGAATTGTATTTCCAGCTTTATAATCCTTGTAAACAATCTGTATCAATGTCAGGATCGTTGGTTCTAGGTAGAGTGTAGATGAAATTTTACAAAAAAATGTGAAAATTCATCCATCGTTCCGTTAACCACCCCTTGGGATACGCCTGATTTCCATACCCTTCCCGTGGTTGTCCATCTTTGCTGTTTCTCTTTCGAATTTTGATGGACAGAAGCGCGAGTGGGCGAGCGATGCTCGACAGGTAATCTAGAAATGAAAAGATCCTACTCGAAGCTAAACGATACGGAAAACATTACCCAATTGGGGAGAAACAACGTGAGTGGGTTTCGGGTGATTTAATTAAACCTCCCTCTTCCCTTTCCGAAGCGGGTACCGAACCGGAACGATAAACCAACCCTGGCTGACGAGGGAAACATCTAATCGTCCCCGGTTACCATGCAGTCGAACGAAAACAATGGCCGAAAATCCGTGGACGCTAATCAGCTGTAAATGTATCAGCTTTTCGCTCGCTCTATCGCTCGTCTCGGCTCTTCGCTTGGCCGTCCCGCGCTTTCCGCCCGGGCGCCATTTGTGCGAGCTCGTGCGGAATCGTTATGCTGATTGATGTTTACTCAAAGTCCTTCACAAAAGCCACCGATTTTCCCAGCCCTCTCCCCCCGGTGGACATTCTCTACATTCCACCCGGTCGCACTAATTGAGTGTTGAAAGTTGGCTTCGCGGCACTCAAAAGGGGCCGGGTAGAGGGCGAGTGTTCGGTATCGTGATTGTCCGTTCGCTGCCACCGGGGATTGTTTAATGGATTAATTAATTCCCGCACCATCCATTACTTCCCGCGGGATAAGATAAGAAGTCGGCTGAGGGTCGGGGGGTTTTTGGTGATGGTTGAAAATCTCGGTGAAAGTTGATCCGGTCCGGACCCACTTGGGAATGGGAACCAAGAGCCGTTTGGAGCTGGCGGGAGGACGAAGGCGATAATCATTCCGCACAGTCAAATGACGTGCGCTGAAGGATGAAATGAAGACATTTTGTGGGTGCCTCTTGGGGTGGCGCGCAAGGAACTGCACTTAGAAGAAGGAGATAAAGAGGAGGAGAAGGAATGGCTCGGCTTTTGAATGGGTGATAATTGAGCTTTCTTTTCACGCTCGGCAACCGAAGCAAGCTCCATAGGAAGGATGACGGCAAATTGGCGTGCTTGTTAATATGCGCATAACAATTGATTAGGTGTTGCTCGTTTGTTTTCGTGGGAGGTTTTTGATGCGAGAAAATTGTACGTCATTCGGGACACTCTTCATTTCTTTGTCCTTGCAATCTCTGTTCCTATCTGTTAATGTTTACACATTCATTTGCGTTTGTTTGTTCAACAGCTTTCTGATGGGAACATCAGTGCACTAAGTCTGCGGTTTTTCGTTTAATTTTACTCTTGCTCGGGGAATCTATTTCCTTCAATAGACCTTATCTTTATTTTATTCCCCAGAAAATCATTTTGAAAACAATCCAATTCGTTGAAATACGGATTATTCTGTGGAATGGAGGGCAATGGTCGATGCTGTTGGAAAGTAAAGTAATGAAAAGATACTTCTCACAGGGAGGGTTGTTACCATTCTATCCGCACTAGAATGGAACCGATTCAGGTCTTTGTTACCTCAACCGTATTTCCTGTCATCCTTTAATGGAGTTAATAGAACTGTCCATCTAGTTTCGGTGGCCTCAAGCCTATCCGGGCCTAAATCTCTCCTTCACGCATCACTTTTGTGCTCGTATCCAGTTCATTCCTATTTGGCAACCTGGAGCCGACTCCATCAAATGGGAAACCCTATAGTAAAGCCCCTCGTTTACCGGAACGGAACTCACCGGTACGCTCGATAATGATCAGAGTTGATGTACTTTGTTGTGGAGCTTTCGGTAGGCCAAAACCTGTCTACTCCGTTCTACATACGTGTGGAAGCGTTTTTCTGGTTCTGATTGGACTATTTCTAGGTAAATTCCATCATACTAATTGCAACTGGTATTGTGAAGCGAACATTCCAATCGCTTCGAATCACATGGTGCACTCAATTTGAACAGAGTGCAGAGATTCTTATCGAACGGCATGTTTGTCAAATTCTACTGCGTTGCATTGGAAGTTGTGTAGTGCGATCCAAAATAGCTACAACATTTTTTACCAATTTCAGAATGTGTTATGAGATGAGAGGTCAGATGAAATTTCCGAAATCATTAGGTTGAACCTCAATTTATTCATCTTACTTTACATTAGTTTCGAAGCTTAATTTGCTTCCAACTACAAATTGCTTTTCTGCCTAAAAGTATGCAAACATGTTGCTTGTTCGAAAATTAAATATATCAGCATCGTTCTCAAAGTTAAAACTACATCAAATACGCTAAATTTTCCTCATAATTTAACTTTTTGCCGACCTGTCATTACTTGCAGGCACCGAAAATGGCCTCTTTTGATTAAGTACAGTCCAAATCCTTGGCAATATGTGCCGGAAAAGTTTGTAATCGCCGCGTGCACCGAACGGAAAGTAATTGTAGCAAGTTGCATCATCAATACTTTTGCGCCGTGCCATAACTTACGATTATATAAAAAGCGAAAAAACCGTACTCGGTCACCAGCGGTAGAAAAGCACCTGAACGGAGACATAAATTACTCGCTCAACAATTCCACACATCCAGCGCCAAATTGGTGCAAGCAGTTCCGGCAACCGTTTTCCGGCACGATCCGGGCTCCGAACTCGGCCCAACTTTTCGCAATCCCTCCGCACCTTCACGCAACCTCACATAAGCACACACTCACACGCACACACATGCCCTCCTCTCCGTGGTGTAAGAAAAACGGGTGCCTCTGGCCAGTGTCCACTGTGTGAGTTTCCGTTCCTGACCGACGTGCAGTTTCGGGTTTCCATCCGGGCTGCTTATAGCAATAATAAGCACCGTCGTAAAAGTTTCAACTTTCCCACCTTATCAACCGGCGCCCCCTCCACAAGGGAGGAGAAACTCCAGTGGGGTGTGGAGCGGCCAGCTTCCTACCTCCGCTCAGTGCAACCCGAGCATTCGATCGTTCGCTTTTCCCGTCCCGCATCGAGAGCGTACCTGGCGAGTGAAAAAAAATACTTGACCCAAGAAGCAATTTAAAATTTTTCCCATAAACTTTTAATTTTGCTGTTAAGTGTTTTTGCCGAGAGAAGCGAAGAAAAAAGACTCGACACCGATGGGAAATCGTGATGATCCTTTTTACCTTTTCTTTGCTTTACTCTCAAACTGCCCAAGCGGGCCATTTGACCGAGTGCGAAAGCAGCATGGCGGTGTGCTGTAGAAGCTTGTGTGTTTGTGTGTGTGTGCAATTGAAACGGTATGTGCCAGAAGAACAATAAGAGAAACGGTTTGCAAAAGGTGAAACGGAAGTGAAAACGACAAGTGCCTATTTGATCACAATTTTCTCACATTTCAAGGCCGGTCACGGCAAAGGGTTGGTCGCGGCAAGGTGGTTTGACGGGAGTGGGATTGACCCGAGCTCCCGAACGATACGTACCAACGATTCGTGCTGAAAGGAAGATGAAGATAAACCGAATGGTAGAACGGGTGTTTGAGCGTATAAAAGGGCTGCAGTAGTTGTTCTTCCGTCGACTTTTCAATGGTCAAATAAAATAAAAAAGGAAACCCGCCGTCGAAGTGGAGAAGGGTAAAAGTGTTATTAACTTTCGAAAAGTGTCTACGTGACGGCTCATTGTGTCTTCATTAAACACATTAAATTCGCCGGCGGAAGAAAGCGAAAGATCACTAACGATAATGATTCAGTTTCGCAGGGAAGATCGTTTAAGTTCACGAAAGATAAATAAAAGTGTAAGGACTTCTTTCGGACTTTTTTTTCTTTCGCATTCGACTTTACCATGTGTATTGAATTATTTTAATGCTCTTTAAATGTTCAAAGCATATTGGCTGGCAATGCGAGTATAAAAATACACCCGGGGAAAAAAACAGACCGAATTGGACTTCCGCATTTTCTACTCTAGAAGGAATGTTATGTCTTTTCATATCAACTTTCCTGGAAAATGGGAACCCAAAAAGAAACGTTTCGCGATTCCTTCGGTCATTCGCTCAAGGAACGTCCGAATTGAACGCCCACTTTCATTCGTTAACGTACTTTTTTCTTGCCCATTCCAGCCCCGAGGATACAAAGGAGAAACTTTCCAATCAACTCCACCGCTTTGAGATGCTGCCCTCATCCGCTTGTATGCCTTCATAATTTCGAACTAATCGAATAAACGGGGCAGGAGCAACAAATAAGAGAGGATTCAAAATCGAAGAAGTTCATCAGAAAATTTTGTGAATAGAGGGATAAGAAATTAGGATAAAAGCAAACTGAGAAATAAAAAAACACGACGCCTACACACGACCTCTGTGCAATCCACTTTCTGCACTTTTCGCTGGAGAAATTCAAGTGCTGCGTGAAGATAACTTTCTTCCTTGCTTGTAGAACAAGACTCGCCACCTTTTTTTTGCTAGGGTCCGTCACGGTGGAACTAAAGTTTGAAATGACTTGCGCCATCGTTTGCCGGGTTTAGTTCGGCCACAAATCATCAGCATCATCATCGACATCATCAACCACCTTTCAACCTCCGCCTGACGCCCGGCGAAATTTTACCCCGTGGATCGGAATTCACGGTTTTAATATTCAGAAATCTTCATCCAATTAAAATATTGATTACTTTCGCTAACGATTCAACCATCCCGGAACGGAGAGGTGGTCAGCGTTGGCGTTACGAGGGAAGACAGGAAGACGACCGTTGTCCCCTTAATGGAAGGGAAAGACAGCGATTCCTCGGCAGAATACGGATCAGCAGATCGAGAAAACGCCAGCAGCGTCCTCTGAAGCCGTGCCGCATGAGCTGGCGAATTTCCTTTGATGTCGTTGCCAGGGTAGGAAAATGTAAGGCTCGTGCGATGAAAATAAACGCGAAAACATAAAATACGAAAGGTGAAACTCACACCCTCAGCCCTCCATGAAAAGGGAGCCCCGGTTGTTCTAGGAAACATACGCAAGTTGATGATACGCGACGCTTCTGGAATGTAATTCTTCTCAATTAAGATGCTGGCGCAAGTTGCGAGCGAATCTATCGTGCAACTGCAACTAAGGGAAGTTACAAGTTGTCCAAAATAGGACTCCTAAGAGGAATTTGATACGAACCGGGTTCTTTACATCTATAGAAAGAGAGTTTATATTAGGCTAAGTGCAGCTCGGGTAGACTTAAGCATATCTTCAAGCACTTCCAAGACTCTCTAGTTGAATTGAAATGATTCATAATTCATATTATGGAATATTTCTCATAAACTAGAAAAAATAATGATTGTTTATCAGGTTTAAAATAATTCATCCTAGGTCATAAAATTAACCATTGGTTTTTATCTTCAATTTGAAAATAAGGTTTTAAGTATAAATATACCCACTCGTTCCAAAGAGCTCTATTTTAACTCAGCTCGGAAATTTTCCACCAATTCCGAACAGGTTTTCCGATGGCCTTTAATTTGATACATCCTTTACTGTTCGCTTACAGAAAACCGCAACAGGCTGTTCTCTCAAACTTCCGATAAGCGGACACGGCACTTTCGGATGGAAAACGAAACAATTTACATTCTGATTCGCCCATCGTAAAGTAACGGAACCCATTGTGCAAAATGGGACAGCGAGGGGTTCGGCTCCGGCTGGCAATAGCCGACGACGACGTCACCGGAACTTTCGTTGACAGCAAACGGCTAAAGTTTGTCTTTCGCAACCGAGCTCTGGGCGAAGGTGCGCCGAATTTCCATTTTCGGCTTCGTCCGAATTCTCGTCCTCCATTTCTTCGCTTTGTAGCCCAAACGCTTAGCATAACCAAAGGAACGAGCTATCTTTG
>KE524876.1:0-10616 GCA_000441895.2 Anopheles sinensis | reverse complement strand
CCCTGGTCAAGGGTTGACCTTGCGTAAAGCTCTGACCAGGGGTTAAGTGCAAGACGGGAGTATAAATGTATTCAACACGGCTCGTACCGAGAAAATAGAAAATAGAAATTAAAAATTAAATCCTTCCTCAACAGAATAGAAATCAAAAAAGGTTTTTGCGCCTGACATTTTGGCATTTTTTTTTTTTTTTTTTTTTTTGGTTGTGGTACGCTGTCGTGTGGTCTCATCATCATGTGTTTGACAACCATGTTTGAATCTGTGCGAATGGTTGATGAAAATTATGCCTTCGTGTGGCGGAACCTTAGTACAGACTGTGCGTTTTGACAGCTAGCTAATCTGTACAATTTGGCCGCAAGCTGTTTCGCCAAAACAGCAAGCTGTAGACCAGAGAAAGAAAAATCTAGTGTTTTTAAATATGCTTATAAATGAGCTATGCTGCCTATAGTTACAGATTTTAATTTCCTCGATTAAAGTGACCCACTCTTATGAAGTAGTACAGTGAAGGATTAGAAAGTTCTGCTTTGCCAAACCATAACAACACAGCCATAGAAGAGGTTGTTTTGCGTAGGTTCCCACAACAGAAGTAAGCTTCTTCGTCTTTGTACATATCAAGTATCTTTAGGTATGTTTACATTGTGGCTATAACACGCAATGGAGTGAGAAAAGCTTCATTTAACAAAAATGTTGCATTCAATTCAACTAACCCAAATTGTCTATTTGTTTCAGTTGACGATTATGACATTTGACGTAGAGAAATATAAAACATTCTACGAGTGTGAAGAGCACTGGGAGCTGAAGAAAATGTTTATGGAAACTCATATGGAACGCTTCGGTGAAGATGAGTTAGTCTGCCTAGCCCAGGTTTTTACAAATATTGAACTTCTCGGATGCAAATACCCAACGGAAACAATGCAGCTGGTTGCAGAATTGTCTAAAGATCTTGCTGCAAACTATCGAGACTCGCGAGCAGGTAAATTGAAACGAACATTCGTAGCTGCATCGAATGCTGCTGCCTCACGTTACGCAGCGAAAAAGTAAAAAAGCTAGGAAATGGCGAGTTTCGTTAAAGTCATATGTCAACTACCTAGCGTGTAAGTAAATTTATGAATAAAAAGAAATTTAATTGACTATTGTATGAAGTTTGTCGTGAACTACATAACCGGGAAAAATGATGCAGGAAGCTTGACCGCAACCTCTGCATGAAAAAATTGCAACATTGGTATGGTATCTACAATGGAGTAATTATCTAATGAATTTTATTTCATATTTCGAGTTTATGTGAAGTTTTCACAGAAAATCGCTAATTCCCAAACACGCCCTTTGCGGCTATTTTGGCTACACTAGAAAAGCTTTTTCGTTTTAGACAATTAAAATATGTTCAAAATAAATTTACTATAGGCCAACCTTAAGTAAATGAGAATTTACGCTGCAAGTTGCCTTTTTAACATTCGATGTTATTGCACGAAGGCTTGCACTTTTATCTAGGACTCAGTGCAATCTGCATCAGTCTTCTTGTAACGCTGTTTTTGTAGGGTTTAAGTTTTAATGTTGTTTTGGTGTTTTTGTTTCTGCAAATAATAACGATTCTTTTTAGATTGTTGTGCCTTACCCTTCACTCTGTGTTTCTCCTTTTGTCATCTTATCAATGGTAAACATCGCAAAAAATTATATTACTGATTTTTATTTCTTATTCATCTTTTCGAAAGTGTATATTTTCTTTATATACGTTTCACGTTAAAAATCGATATTCCGTTTTCCCATACTCTTGATTTAATCCCGTTGCTCTTGCTTATGCTGTAATCTTTATTCAATCAAATCTGTTTTAGCAAGAACATAACTCATTCGATAAAATAGTGAATTCAACTGAATTAAACTGACAAAGCAATGATGTTAATAATCATCCAAATCGAAACCTTCGTTATCTAATTCATCCAGCTGCATACTTTGGAAGTCTACCTTGTAGCGAAGGATGCCTGTAAAAAAAGGTACAAACAAATGTAATGTAAGAATAAAATCAATTCAAAATATATTGTAATTATCCGTTCATTTGTACAATTCATGAGCCTGTGGACCAGAAAATATAAAATTACAGAAATTCAGCTGACAACGCACACGCAATTCCAAAACGAAGAATTGTGAGATAAACGCAAAAAGGAGCCAATGTTGGAATTAAGCGTTGTAAAATACTCAAACAATAAAGTTAAACAACTTGAATAACAGACGGAAAAAATAAAAACGGCATAGATAAAAAAAATACAATATGTAAGGGAGTGTCTCCCGTTGTGGGTTGTGTGATTGTGACCCTTATTAACTTTTTAACCCTAAGAGATACGGCTGATTCAAGGAATTTCAAACTTGTACTTTGACCGCACACATGATCAGACCCAATACCTACACACACATGCATTTTTTTCTGTGAGCAAAAAACCAAAAAAAAACTTTAAAAATGGTGAAATGTTTGTGTCGAGCAGTATTGCTGAACAAAACAAAAATGGCTACCATGTGAGTGAAGCCATTGGCCCATGGCTACCATGTAAGTGTAGCCAGTAGTGAGCTACTTAATGTTCCTGGTTATGGGCACTTGATTATTTGTCTTCAAAAGTTTGTGTTTCGCTATAAAACGGCAACATATAGTTGCTTAGCTAATAGCCCTTTCTTTTCCCGATTTGACACTTAACTGTTTCCTTGAACTTTCAGGTTTTTTCATTAAAAATTTATAATAGATCAATAAAGCTAACAAAATCAGCTCGATCCTGAAATCAACGTTCAATTGATGGACATTATTTTTCAATTCCTGGCGGTTTTTGAAGGTGGCCCAAAACCGAATAAATTTCCTTTTGGTGACCTAAAAACAACACTCAATAAAAATATCTACAACAATATTCCATATATGATAATGATAACCTTATTTTGAGAAAAGTTTGCTAAGGTTCCTAACTTTCTATTGGTATTGATATCATTTCATTATGTTGAGAAGAAGAAAAAAATTAGGAGCAGCTCATAACCAGAAACATTCAAATATTATTCAAACTAGCATTAAATTTGGAAAATTCAATCTTCAAAATCATAAAATGGATTGAAAAAAAAGGAAATGCCACTTGTCTAAATGTGTGCACTTTATTTGCACATAGGTGTGAAAAATGAATGTGCTAAAAAGAAAATATTCTATTAAATAAAAATATGTGCTAAAAAGAAAAGCTAACTAAAATTTTTTAAAAGATGAAAGCTAACGATGGCTACGATGCCCGTAACATTAACGAAAGTAAATACCGATTATAGTTATTTTGGTAACTACCATGGCAAAAATCAAACAAAGTTAATAGTTAAATATTTAAATAGTTGAATCCTTGATTGTTTGTAATGGAAGAAGAAAACATGCATCAACATATAATACGTATTGTCATATCTTCTCTTCAGCCATGTTGCAATGTAACTGAAAATAACTTCTGAACACAGTAAATAAGGTCGGTACGCTTCAATTAAACAGATATTCCGATCAACTTAAACTTAACGTTTCCTTTGAAACTTAGAAAATACATCTTGTCTCTCTGTTAACATCTACAATTGTGTGACAGAACTTTGTTTGTCTAAAAACCACCATAAAAAATGTATTTGTGTGATATTTAACATCATCACCTTTATCTGTATAAATATAGTTTTTTGCCCAAGAAAGCAGATGCATTTCGCAGCGGAAAAAATGCTTTTGTAATAATTTTATGACATTAAATCAAATTGATGTCGTAATGTAACAGAAAACATTAAAATTATGGAAACAAATAAATAGATAATTTTGAAATGTTTATGCAACCAAATTTATCAGAAAGTATAAAAAAAATCATTAGGATGATTTAAGTTCTTTAATGAAAAACAAAATCTTTGGAAGAACTATGAAGTGGAAAGAGCCAATTTGGGTTATCACAAAAAATAGAAAAAACCCCTAAGGCAAAACAAAATAATCCAACTACGGTATAATTAAAGTAATGCAAGTTTACCTTTAATAGCTGATATTGCCTGTATACAATCGAAATGTTACTGAAAGTATGATTTTGTAGATAATGTAGTATGTTGCTTTTCCAATTTTATATTCTAGAAAAGGTGTTCTCAATACCTAAGCCATTTCCAGAGTCTCGGCTGCTTATTTAGAAATGGAAAATCTGGGACATATTTTCCGATTATCGTCGTTATGGTTTCAAGTCGATGAAGAAATGAATGAAAGCGAATGAACAATTGAGGATGTATGATCGGAACACGGCTTATTCAAATAATTAGTAATTTAGAAGTTAGTTATATTTACTGTAGATATCATGCACAAAGCTATACTCGTCTATATCATGTTAAACAATCGTTGAACAAACAATTGAAATTAAAATTAAGTTCATGTGTGCTAATTTTACGATTTTCACAATTGCTATTCCACGATTGAATGCAAAGCGGGACTCATTTACACATTCTTTCGCATCAACGATCATTGAACATGATAAAACCGAATATGTATTTTCGTTAATTTGCGAGAATATTGAACGCGAATGAACACGAATGCCGTCGTTTAGTAATCATCTAAATCAACATCATCCAATGGTTCATCTGCTTGCAAGGATTGAAAATCTACTTTATAACGCAGAATCCCTGATTGTAGACGATAAAATTGGAGTGAGTAAATAAGTAACCGATTCATACGATGTTTAGCCCATACAACCACATGAAAGCATTGAAGGAAGAAAAGATATTTAGCAATAAATTAGCAATAATTAATAGGCTGCTGCAATAATGCAAATTCCTACCTCCAATCCCTCCGAATCCACGAACAAATTGGCTGCCTTCTTGGGACTTGTCGGTAATAATTTCCAACGTTGCGCCAAAACATTTGTAATTGTTTGCCAACCATTCGAGAAGCGGTTGCGATTCAACCAACTCCATCTCTACGCCACTCTAAAAACATAGGAAAAGAACTCAACATTACCGTATGCAGTATGCAAAAAATAAGAAAAGCTCCGCATACCTCCTTATCCGTGAAGTGCGATTTATCTTTTTCTTGCTCAGGCGTAAGATGTAATACTGTGGTCGAAGTAGCGCTTGCATGGTTTTTCAGTACATAACGTTGAATGTCCAAATTCTCCCAACATATAAGGGTCTCCACCGAACCCAACTCAAGCGCCTTAAGAGTATCCTCAACGCCGAAACAGTACTTTCCGGTGTCCTTGCGAAAACAATCATATAAAGTAATATTTTAACAATAAAAAATACACATATCAGAACGCAAACGCACCTGCGAAATTTCATCAAAATAACGTCCGATCAATTTTTTCTCTTGAATAAATTTCACATTTTGCAAAGATTCCGCCGCCAATTCGATAGCTTGATTGAACCCATTTTCTCCGCCATAAGAAACGTCCACAAGCTTAATTACTTTTGATTGCAATCTCTGAAAAGGAAAACAAATTGTGTCAATTCCGTTGAAAGAATCGATTTGTGTTATGTATAACCGAGCATGTCGTAAGCGAACAATAAACGGAATAAAACATCCACCTACCGGGTCAAACATGTCCGACTGGCTAAGTTCAGTTTTGAAATCAGCACTACCTGCCAGAATCAATCCTGCAATGTTAGGTTTATCGTTTGTGATGAATAGTTGCGTGGCCACCTCAGCAACCTTGCGTACATAGTTGTGCCGTTTTTCCATGCGCAATCGGGCGAAACGCAACGCAGATTGACCACCACGTCCGTGCTTTTTTGGAAGGTCTACAGTGAATTTGTGTAATACTTCTCTAGTATTTCCCTGCAATGGAATCAAGGTTTCAGTTTATTCGAATTTATACGAACTCTGTAATGCTAAATTTTACAATATGGGCTACTAACCTGAAGTGTTCCAAAAAGTGCACCGTTACCATCCATCACAATGAAACCAAACTTATTGTCATCGGCAAGTAGTGCAGTTAGGGCTTCCGTGTGAAACTTGTTATCGCACAGATAGAGAGAGGTATTTATTGGTTTGAACGGTTCGAAGTCGATGTTGACTTTCTTTTCTTTTCCTTCTTCTGTTACTATTGTACCGCAGTAGATCACTAAACCGTTCGGAGGCACTTTGGTGTAGAGCTTCAGTCTGTGTTGGACAGACGTAATGGCACCGAGTACAGACAAGCGGTTTACACGAGATTTTATGTTCGACGCAGTGCCAAATTCATCGGCCAACATCTTGCTCACCCGACTAATTTGATCTTTTGGTGGTATGATCAGAGAAATCATGCTTGTCCCGTTACTGTGAATTGAAACGATAGAAAATGCATATTGTTTAAATTTTATTCACTCGTATGTTGTTTGTTGTTGCTTGATAAATATAAATACATGAATTAACACTATATATTCGAGAGTAACTTTAAGTCATAATGAACACAGGCACGTGTGGATGCTGCTAACTGGCCGATTTGGTATGGACATACGTCTTCGTTCAAAAGGTTTTAGAAACATCCGGACATTCAACCGGGAGAAGAAATCAGGGCGATAAGCGATGTTATTGCTTGTTTCATGTTTGAACATAAAATGTTGTATATTTGTGCAGTACATTAGGTAAGTAGAATGTATCGGTGTCTGTCTCTAGTTTGCGAATGGAGAAAAGTAAGAAAACACTAAAAAACAGCCAGCAGCACGCGCGTTGAACAAAGCAAAAACGCAGGAAGAAGAACGTTGTTAAATTGTGAATCTCCCCCGCAAAACAAGGTGTAAAAAGGTCAATCAACTAACAAAAATTTCGGAACTTTTTTGAATTCACAATATATTGCAATTAATTTCCCATTTCTTGCATCATGTTTACCTTTGACAATTTGACCTCAAAGATCGTTCTTGTGAACAATTCACCGGTTTCCAGTGTCCTTCCACTTGTCCCACACTTTGGTGATTGCTAGGACGTGGCCAGGAGAAACGGCAACCCATGGTGCACCATTTTGGCAAATAACACTGATCAAAAGGTTTAATTCGTACGCTGTCCACCAGATGGCCAGACTATAAAAAAAATCAATTGTTGAGCACATAGGAAAGTTCCCGTAGTCAAGGAACACTTAACAAAAACGACCCTGTACGCTCAATTGTGTGACTGTTGTGAACTAATTATTTTAAACTAACACCAAAACTTATTTTGCGGCCGACTGTAGGTGTATAGTACATAAACCATTTTCTAGAACGGCTCTAAAACTCAATCTAGAAATTCGGTATATTTAATCCAGGCTGAATAAAATACAATGAAGTAACTTAAAGAGCAATCCAATGGGAAGCAGGGTCACGAATGACAAAATCAATAATCAACGTGAATGGCGTGTCGAACTGACCCCATGGTCAAAGAAGACGCGGTTAAACCTAGGACAAAGCCGGGAGTAAAAATGGCTCAACGAAATAGATCTACTTGCCGAGCGATTGTAAACAATTGTCGATTAAACTTCGATAGGGCAGGACCGTTTGGCCGTTATAAAACCAGTTAAGTAAAGCCTTATAAACAAACGGATAATTTAGACTTCACGATGTTATATTTCTGCTTAGCTACAACGGGATACAATTTTATCAAGCCCTGTGATTGTTTGGAATTTTGATTACCAGACTACAAAGAATATCTTGTAGGTATGTACATTTGTAAAAGATTGTTTGCTAACGATGTTAACGAAGTCAATAAAAACTAGAATTTTTTTAAATATGAAATTGGAATTTTTACTATAATAAAAATAAAAATAATATAATTCGAATGATTTACATTTTGTTCAGATTTATCTTTTCTTATAAAACAAATGTATCTTGAAACTGACTAATTGTACATACGCTATAACGCAAGTTCACATTCAATGCAAGTAAATATGAAAAGCCGTATTTCAATAGTATTTTTTTTATTTAAATATAATGGAAACCCTAGAATGCACACTGATAGTCGAAAGTGGGATAAGTTGGTGCTAAACGTAATTCTAATCTAAATCGAAAAATCTAATTATTGTGGCAACGAAAATACTACTCACCCTCTAGCCATTTCCAAGCTCTTTATGAGCTTTTTAATCTTCCAAATCTCCACATTGCGATCAGCGGAAGTTTCATCGAACGACATTTCGAATTGGTTTACTTGCACAGAGTTTCACAAGTAGCTGCGACGGTTTTCTCTTGCGTGTCCCAATCGAACAAAATGATTGATAATCCGCCTTCGGTGTGACTCTTAGATGATGTTATAGATTGACCTCCTTCCGGTGACGATATTTTTACTGTATATGATTGAAAAGAAGAACAATTAGTACCGTATGCTTCGAGCAGATAAGCCAAGTAATCACCACTGATACTTTTCAGTATGTTTCCGAATAAAAGAAATCTTTGTAATTTACGCGATTCGAAACCCCATCCGTCCGAAATCAATTACTTGCAGCAAATTGCAATTGCTGTCAAATCGTGCGCTGACTTGTTCATAAGAGTGTCAAAAATTATCCTTTACACATTTAATCCTTGAACAATCATTCAAGCGAGCACATTTGTATCAAGCTTCACACTCAAGACAGTGTCCACGTCAGAGTACGACGGTGGCACTTAACGCAGATTTCACATTCGGCTACTCAAGTCTTCAGTAGACCCATATAACCTTACTTCTTCAGCGAACAACTTTCTTTTTTTCTGCACTTCATAAAAATCAACTAAAGCAAATTTGCACCGATGCACAATTTTGATTAAAAATGTAAAGATTGAACTGAATGTAAGCATTCTTTAAACAGTAAATCACGGTTCAGGTCACTTCACAAAACATTGCAATGTACGTTTTCCACTTTCGAAAAGCAATTGCTAGATGACTAAACGCATCCGAAGTTCACTGCGAATGGCCGCCACGTTCGACGTTCTATCTTGCCAATTCGTCCATTTTTTTCCTTTAGACAACAGCGATGCTCCTCCCATTGTAGAAAACCACGTAGCAAAACCATCAGTATCGCTTTCACGGTAATCTTACATAACACTTACATATTAAAAATTACAGATGTACTCCACCAGTTGAACCAGCTCCAACTTTTCAAAATCCTTTTCTGCGAACTTTATACGATTTTCGCCAACACATTAGAAATTTGCCTTGCTTCTGCACCGCTCGATAACTTTACAGCATGTGGTCTGGTGTCTTGAGTAGTGTTGGCAGAATTTCGGAAGATTCGAAGACTCGATTCCTTGACGGATTCCATCGCACTGGATCCCATTTGATTGATGCGCTTCTTATTTGACTTGATGACTTGATTCGTTAACGACTTGACTTATGATCTGAATCCAAAGACGATTTAATTGGTAAATTAAATAAAACAAGACATTTGATGGTTTAAATCATGTTCAATACAACAATTCCGTTGTCATCAGAAATAATGGCTAGTAGCACGGACTTCGATCGAAAAAATTCGATCGAATCGAGCTGTCAATTTCTATACAAAAAAAAAAATAATGGTTCGGTTCCTTTGACGTAATATGTATGAAAATTGACAGCTCGATTCGATTGAATTTTTTCGATCGAAATCCGTGCTACGAGCCAATATGTCCCCACTTGACAAAACTTGCATGCGAACTCTTAATTTTGTCTCAACTCGATTTTTGTCCATACAAAATTTGGGAGAAGCTGGGAAAAGTCGGGAGTTGGGCCGTCCGCATTATCACTCCACAACAACACAGCGGCTGTTCAAAAAGTAAACAAAAGCTATTGGACTGTCAAAAGTTTTTTGTATTTTTTTATGACGATTTGTCAAAATGCTCTACATACAGCATTGACCTCCGAACACGGCGAGAGATGCCATGATTATGAGAATCCCAGCCGTCGGTGCAATAACTGCTTCCAAAAATGTTGTAATAACTTCCTCTTTTCCACAACCTTGGTTTTAGAAATGCGGTTCTGTGCACTCTTTCTAGCACGCCGTCTCTACAGACACTTGGCAAGCATGTTCGACATACCCCGAAAGGTATGCGATTGATCGAGCATTGGATAATTTTACACCTTTTCTCTGTTCACTCGGTACCAGTGCTCGATCAATTGCACACCTTTCGGGGTATGCCCTAAATGCTTGCCAAGCGTATGTAGAGACGGCGTGTTAGAAAGAGTGCACTGAATCGCATTTCTAAACCCAAGGTTGCCGAAAAGAGCCAGCAATTATCACATCATTGGCCGCAATTTTTGCACCGACGGCTGGGATTCTCATAATCATGGCATCTCTCGCCGTGTTGTCCATGGATTTGTCACCAACAGTTAAGATTTTCCCATCACTAGACAGAACGAAACTGACAGCAGCGTTGTCTGAAGCCTTCCGTAGACGTCACGACCAAGGTGGGTTCTAAGAGAGGTGAGCTCATAAGCGTCGACGAGCAGCCATATTGAAATTATTTTTGACAATCGTTCTTAGTTTTGTTTATCAACAAAACAACATGATGAGATGGTGGTAACTACACGTTTCACAGCGTGCAATAAATTATAAGACGTGTGTTAACAACTTTGGATACTTTTTAGCCAAACCTACCAGAAACCGAGAAAAATGTGAACACATCAGTCAACAAGGAAAAGTACCGCTTTGTGATGCCTTCCATTATGGCCAAGAAATGCACCGGGGGATGCGAAGTACACCCTACCGAGTCCGTTTGAAATT
>KE524872.1:1691-14487 GCA_000441895.2 Anopheles sinensis | reverse complement strand
TTGGCAAACACAAGCTCACACTCGTCCCTTGGAGATGGTTTCCACAATTCAAATCCTTTCCTCACGCGGAAGCACCAAACCTCTACAGAGACTCCAACGCGCCCACGGCCTCCCTTCGAAGGCGCCTTCCAATTAAAACGTCACCGCATGTCAAAAATCGGTATTTAAACGAAACATGACACTTTTCATATTCGATGCTCCGTTCGGAGCGACAGATTGTTCGGGGAAAAGGAAGGAAAATAATGCGAATTGACGGATGAAACAGGAATCCCGCGAGGGCCGGACCGTCTCTACTCCACTTATGCTACAAATTCGTTTATGCGTTAATCGTTTGTAGCTTTTTCTTTGCCGTCATCTCGAACCCGTCTCACGACAGCTGCCCTCGAAGCTGTGCGCGGTTTGCGATGTAATCTGATATCAATATTTTAATTAGTCGATCAAACCTAAACCGCTTGATGACAAAGACGGTGCAGGGCGTTGTTAGCGAAGCCACCGAAGGGAAGAAAAGATACTTCGAAATCCCAATAGAAAGCATTCGGTTGACGATCGCTCATAAATCAATGAAGAATCATTTTTGCCCTCAGTATAAAAACAACCTTCCGAGTGGATGGGCCTTCGTTTTACCGAACGCATGTGAAACCACAACCAGTTAAACGTATTTTTCGCGTCCAAATTCGCAACCCCTGACGAAAGGGGGCGATTATTATTTTTGCAATCCTTTCGCAGCAGAGAAACACCAACTGGGGACGGTGATTTCCTCGTGAAAGGAATGATTACTGACTAATCTTAATTTTATTTTAATTTAATAAAGTGGTTTATTTGTGAAAGCGTTAAAAACATTTGAAAATTGAATCAAATCAAGTTGTTGCTGAACAGCTGAGGTGATATGGTTCTATATACCTTGAGAGTCATACAGCTTTTTTAAAAGTGTCTCACTGTTCATAGAAGCTTTCTCACCGATATTTGTAGCGTTTCATCTTCTCACGGTGAGCTGCAATTCACGCCTTCCCAGCTTCACTTTACTCCTTTATTTTTATTTTATTTATTTTGAATACATGCTTAATCTTTCAAAATAATTTGATATTCTGCTTGGTACTTGAAAAATTAGCCTTGATTTTAAAAAATTGGTGAAATGCGCACTAATATAAACTACATTGTCTTCCATATTCTCCCCGAAATATTTGAATTTTTAAATAATATTTCGCTTGCATGCTTCGGTTTAAGGGAACCTGTTTTAATTTTTGAAAGAAAATAAAATACCACAATGAAGCCAATGGAGACACATGAGGGAGGCTTGAAACCGACCCCTTCTTAAGCGGGCCACCACCAGAAGACCGGTTGCGAACAGGGACCTCCCGGAGCTGCGGTCAGTGACGTGTAGAAATCCTACCGTGGTTGTTGCACATCCACCATGACCTTGCGCTCTGCGGACCAACGGACGTGCATGCGTACTCGGCACGTTCCGCAGCGCAATGCGGCAGTATTTCCCACCGACGAGACCTTCCGACATCTTCTGGAATGAAACCCCCCCAGCTGCCACGGCGTTGGCAACCGTCTGGAAGAAATTAAAGAAAAAAGTCTCCCGGGGAGAAATCGTGCCCATTTAAAAGTGATTCAGAACGAGAGCAGCCATCGTGAAAAATGCAAAATTGTACAAATGCAAACGGGGATGTAAACGATGTTATTCTAAATAGTAGCAGGAAGCTGGCAGCCATGTAGACTGCAACATTGTATTAAAATGAAGGACACTCGAGACAAAGTTTGTATAATTAAAAACCATAACATTTATGGCACGTTTAACCTTCCTTGTTTGACCTGCAGATAAGCTCACCATGCGAGCCTGCCGATAGAATAACAGCTAAGAATATTTTGATATTTTGCTGCGTATTCCGTCCCGACTGGATTCCCGAACTCCAACTCAACATCTGATCGTCTAATCTCCCACCGAACCTTCGATCGATCAATGTCACTCGTGAGAGAATCAATGGCGTCTAAAGGGAAAGACCACAACGACGACACGCTGGAATGGTTTCGTTAATCCTTCGCTTTTCACCATCACCTCAGGATGCCATTCCCAGTCTCCTTCAAGAGGCCAATAATTACATCGCTATGCGTCGGTAATTAGTCCCACCATTAGATGGTTCCTTTCCCTTTCGGGTGATCAATCACGCGGATGTCACTCGAACGGAGATCCAATGACAAACAGCTGAACTGAGCTGAATCATAGAATATAGATGTTGAAAAATTAAAACATCGTTACTTAACAACGTTTTTCGCAAGCCTTTCTTCAAAACAAGGCTCAAACAAACAAACGCTCGATTAGAACGCTTATCAGTAGAGCGCCATTACAGGAACAGGAAGGTCGAACTAAGTTAGAGTTACTGTAGTGACCTGTTTGCATCCTTCTATCAGCAATAGTGCTTCCTATGTTTGGATTCACAGTGTTTGTTTATGCAAACTCATAAGCCGGCTCAATTGAAGTTGTGATGCGCATATGAGAAACGTGGCTATGCATCATATACAAACGGAACATGAACTGGTTATCGCGCTCGTAAACCATCCATCGATGAGACTTGGGCGTAATAAAAAATCTTTTCTTTTAATGAAGTTCCCTGTGCCAATTTGCGCAGAAAAAGAAGAAACAACAGAATAAACCAGGCCAAACAAAAAGTAAAATATTAATCACAATTTACATTTGCTGTTGCTATACGTCTTCAGTGGTTCTTCAAAGCCTATGCTAAACCTTTGAACTCATGCCTTTCGGTAAATTATACATTACGTAAAATAATTGGGAGCAACGTGATCTCAAGGAGTAACAAGGTTTAACATATGCAATTTCTACAAAAAAAAAAAAAATACATATGTATAATGTGTTTATTCATTTATGTCTGGGGTCGGCAAAGTCCGGCCATCAAGAAAATTTTAGTGTAACATCCGATAAAAAATTTCAATTCTTAACGGGTTTTTCATAATATAACTCTTGTTTTTCCCAAAAAATGCACGCTGAGATTGTTGAACGAGGTCTCTAATGGCAGGAGACTTCCTCGTTTACTTTTTTTACTTTTTCTACCGCCCGACGACATCACGTGTTCGCTCGACAATTTCCAAGTCTCCAGTGCAAAAAAACATGTTAATTTTACTCCCACAACAGCTAAAAGAAAAGAATACAACTTTCGACACCTTTATGAAATATAAATATGGTACATAATATTCAAAAGTTTCCATAAAACGTCGACATTTTAGTAGAGAATTTATGTCGATGGAAATAAATGAAATCAATTTACAATACAATGAACCAAAAGTAAAGTGTTGAAAAGTACATAATTCAACGAAAATAAGCCCGCATGGTTCAATCAGTTAAAAGATATAAAGTTCAAATATTATATGTAAGTCAGCTATTTAAAAAAGTTAATAAACGAGTTAAAAAGAATTCAATATTACTTTTCAACATATTAAGCCATGGTTTAAGGTATCCGGCCCGCACTTGCGAGTTCTTTTCAATCATCTGGCCCTTTTCAATTAACGCATGACGACCCCTGCTTTACATCATAAAAGTTTTCACAACAGCTGGAGCTGTAGTGGATCATGTTCATAGAATTGAAAAGAATATATTTTTACACATTATTCTAGCTATAACTGAGCAACAAAATTTACATGCTCTTTATTCTAAAACTTGGTTGTTAACCAAATAATTATAAATACTCTGAAATCAAACAATACAGGGTCCTAACCTTTAGCTAGTAACACATTCTACCTTGCAACGTAGAGGAAAACAAATGATTTTCCACTTCGACGCCACTTTCCCGAACAATTGGCGTCCAATCTCAACCGAGTAGAAGAAGAAGAAGCTCCACCTACTTTTTCCTAGATTTTCCTCCCCAAAAATAACAATCAGCAAGCATCGACGGGGGAAGGAAAACTCTTCACATTGTTATGTGCGCAGACAATGCGCAGGGCCAAAGGTATTGTTGTACCCACGCCGTTGGTGTTGCGGAAAATTACGCCCTTCTCCCTTTGCAGTGAGGATAAAAGAAAGAAGGAGAAAAGAGCAACTCGAACACGAGCCTGAGCACGATTGCAAAGGAAAACCAGTTTTCCCCCCCAACCACATCAAGGGGAATTCGAATGCCGACGGTGTGATTGTGTTTTTCTTGGCAACGAACCGGAATTTTCCCGGCTCACCGCAACTCCTCGCGATCAGAGCAAACTCATCGTCCTATGAATGGCAAACACCAAGTTGGACGGGAAAAGGTTAACAGGAGTGAAGGTATTTTCAGCTGCGTCTTTTATTCATCGCGCTGCACTCACACTCGGGAAAAGCGAAGATCGCACGTGATACGTCGATGGCCATTGTCTGTGCAGTGATTCGTGGTTTTTCCTTTGTTTTTCCCCTCTCGTTTTCGAGCGTGCTCACGCGCTCATTAGAATATCCTGACGCGTGCCCTTGTTGAATTATTTTTCTATACAATTATCTATAGTCTTTTGAATGTGCGCATGAAAAACCGAAGGATTTCAACCTTTTTAAACAAATCCACCTTTTGAAGCAACGAACCTATTGTTTTTCTCTACAGTTCTTCCATATCTCCACAAGCGCACCCAAAGTAAAAACTGTTTTTCATCACCTTTATTTGTTCGCTACGGTAAAACATTCCCCTGGGAGGGGCACCAACACAGGTTTGTCTGTACAAGGGTTTGCTACCGAATCAGAGTCAGGTGAAGATGAGACCTTGGGACGCAAACGCAGGCATAGGGGTGTGGATGTAAATAAATTTGTTTGAGCACAACTTTTCCCAACTCGTTTGATCTTTTCCAAATGTTTGGAAACCCGAAAACACGAAGACGAATGGTACGCCAAACTCGGGAATGACGCACATGAAAATCGTGACAAACATAAAGCGAGGGTGAGAACGACAGGGAGAAAGATAGCACAAGTGGTAGGCAGGGTGTAAAATTCTCGAGGGATGAGAAGAGGTAAAATGCTACAAAATAAACACAAATTTCCGTATCTCGTTAGCGATAATTAACAAGGAAAGCATTGAGTGAAGAAGATTTTCTCCTCACTCTGCTCTCGTGCTGCGGAAAAATCTGGTGTGATTTTCAACCTCCAGCTCCACAAAAGGCTTACTCTCGTTTTCCTTTGATAGCGCAATTTTCCCGAGTTTGCTTCAAAAATGACGAAGCAGATTGTATTGAGAAAAGTTTGTCAATTAAACTTTCGCAGTGTTTTCAGAAAAGAAGAGTTTTTGAAGGTATTTTCGCAACTTAATTTTATGTAATAAGTTTGCTGATTTGATATGTATGATTGATTGATTTGATTACAACAAATACGATTAACATTATTAACATCCATTATTAAAATAATTATACCGCAGAAGATATGCCTTTATCGAATGTGATGACTAGTGCCGAAATGACAGTGAATTTACCGTGTCCCGATAAGATAAACAAAGGACATGAATGCAAAATAATAAAAGAAAAATTCTTCTATCAATCATTCCTAGAAAGCAACCGACCAAGGATGATGTAATTTGTTAATCTCCGATTTTCTGTGTTTCCTGATTCGATTCACAAAAATTTGCTTACTAATCGTGTAAAGAAAGAGGGTGCACAAAAGATTCAACCTTTTCGGGTATCATTTTCGTCCCACCATCTTTGTTTACTCTACACTCACAAATTTACCGGGTATGGCTTGGCTGTAAAATAAATAATCAGGGAAAACTTCAAAAGAATGTCAAAAGGCAGCATCCGCTTTTTTGAACTATTATTGTAGCAAACAAGCAAACAATAAACAACACAACGTACTGAGAGGGTTCCACGAGCGAATGAACAAGTGAAAAATGCCTAATGATGGGGTGAAACGGGAAAATGGAAAAAAGGCACTTTTTCTCACCGTGGCACACTTCGATTTATTGACTCCACCAACAAAAGCGCCAACAATGGTGGTCGGTGGACAAAAAGTGGTGAAAAACTGACAGGAAAACCGTTTCCCTCCATCGCGTTCTCTTTTATTCACGGCACCGTATTCGCGGGGATGCATTTCTTCTTTCCTCCTTTCCAGTACAGGATGTTGACAATGGTGTGGAAATGGGAAAAGGAAATTTTGGACGATTTAGGGCATCCGGCGTGCCGTTCGATTTTCCTCTTACCGTTTCCCGATCGTTCCCATCCATTGGCAAAGATCAATAGGCGGCCGAGGGCCGAAGTATGAATGCGGTAATCGGGAAAACCAACAACGGGCGTTAACTGAGCGATGACACAAGTGAGTAAGAGGTTTTTTTTCGTGTACTTTTGTCAAGAAAAAAGGTCAACTCAAACTATCTGCAACATAAAAATACAACACCGGGGAAAACAAGAATCGGCGGAAAGAACGGTCGATTAAGATTGAGGTTTCCGGAATCGAAGTGTTATTCATGTGAAGTGTTTTATTTTGGGCCAAACAACTTCTGGTTTTGAAAAATAACAGACAAATAAAATTAATGTTCTGGCAACATTATTTGCTCGTATGTTTCATTATTTCCACGATGTTTTAATGTAATGTTTATTCTTTTCATTATTTTAATATTTAGTACTTTATCCGAGTTTGTATTAACAAACAATCGTAATGGGCATAGTTGTACCACAACATAATTAATTATTGGTTCAATATATATCACTCCTAATGGGCCATACATGGCAATTCAATGGAATTGTTTTGTTCCATTGGACAAACAAACAGACTTCAGTCCGTTTGATCCTGCCAACAAAGGGATCAAGGACGTCTGAGAGCTTCCCGTTGAATGCGTCCCATGAATTATTATGTTAACGCATTTCCATTTTCACATTTCAATGGTCGACTAGCTTGTTGGTCAGTTGCATCGTCGGGTACATTTGAAATAAATTTCCCATCCCACATACATCACCCCCGAGTGGGAGTGCGAGTTTGAGCCCACTTTCATTAGGAAATCATTAGCCTTTTGATGGTTCAATAAAATCTCCCTCAATCACCCGACCCCAAGGCTATCGAGGAAAAGTCAGCTGTTTTCCCTCGGCGGCGGATGGTGGTAAGTTGAGGATGGTGGAGGAAAATCGAGCCACAAACCAAGGAATCACCATTGAAACGGAACCACTTTCTGCCCACTCAATTACCGAACCCTATACGTGCAAACATGTGGCGGACGGATCACGTGGCCCATAATCTCACTCCACGGGCGAGGAAGAGGATTGAGCGAAAGAAAAGCGGAAAAAGAGCAACCAAAACACAGGAGACGATTTTGAGGAGGACGAAAAAAAACTCTCTAAACAGCTAAAAAATCACCCTCAAGATGAAGACGACAAGGCCATACAAAAACTTCGAATTTGAAAACAGGGAAAACGAAAAGAAAATTTCACAGTTCGCATATGTGTTTGGGTTTCAAAGTGGAACGTGGACAGACGACTGTTGCGTTATTTGATCCTTATTTTCCACTTCCCCTTTGGTGGTCGAATTTTTTCGGCCAACCAATACCAACTGATTGGACCATCATGGTCACCAATAAAGGTACTAATCATGTTGAGAGGGTTTTTCCCAACCGACAAGTGTGTGTTGCTGCGATAATTTTATCGAAGAATTTTTTTGTGGGAAATATAAAATTTTCACTCCAGCCCGAATCCACTTCAAAAGATATTTTTTAAGGTCCAAGAAACAGGATCAAGCTCGAGGTGAATTATGAAAATGGAACCCAAGCGCCCTTTACATTTTCCCTACGGGGTGTCCAGTTACCAATGGACACTAAGGACACATAAATCACGGTATGGAGGTTCCTTTTTTACCCCATATCGATCTCAATTCAACAACCCTGGTCCGAGCCCTTTTTACCCTTTTCATCGAACCCTGGGCCGGGGAGTCTGATTGGCCAGCGTTTCCCGGTTCGAGTTCGCTGTGGAAAACCCACAACCGCAAGTCGATCCATTGCAGCAAGGCATCCGGCGATGGCTTTTCAATTATCATAAAAATTAAACATTTATACTCCGACCGAACCCGAGCTGGGCATCAACGCTTTCCACTGGCATTGCGGTTTTCGTTTCACTTTTGAATTGGCATCATTTTTTCAGCCTTCCAGAGTGGTTGAACAGGGGAAAACCGGATCCGGTGGGGCGCACGGGCGTTTGCTGGTGGTGACATTTATCGATTTCGTTGACGTCGGTCACTCGGAAACTCGTTACCATGGTGGAAAACTCTGATTATGATGTACAGTTTTATTTATTTATAGAGTTATTTCATTTGAATTGGATTGGTTCTACGAAATAAAATTTCATTATTTCTAGTTCTCCTGGTTTTGAAATTATTTTAATGTTGTTTTCTAGCTAGCAATATGATTCATTTTAGTATGGAATGATTTAAAAAGAAAACATGTCACATAAAAGCTACGACATGCGCATTGCCAACCATTTATTTATTTTTTGCCTGTTTCATGAATTTTGATGTTTGCGACTCGTCTGGAATCGCAACTACATCTACTACACACATTGCCCATTGCCAGCGGGCTTTGATTTAATGAGTTCTATATCTACGCTGTGCAATTTTCCCTCCCCACTTTTCCTTTTGCCTTTAAGACCTGCCAACGCAATCATAACGATCGTGTAATACACTGTTTGACAAGGTTCAACTTCATCATAATCGAATCCGCTGGTCGTGTAATCCTCGGTGCGTGATGCGATAAAATGCTTACGTAGTCCCACGGAGAAAACCATGCTGCAACATGAGAAGCATAATTTTAGCGCACCCGGAAGAGGGGCTATTTTTGACACTAATCCCTTTGGTCGATGGTAAGCCACCAGATAAGATGGAAAATCGGCAGAAAACTGACAAGGAAGCGTATCATCCTGGGTTGGTGGATAAGCGTAAAACTATCGCACCAGGAATGTGGGAATCGGGGAGGAGCAGGAATTGTCATCGATTATGCCAATGATGATGACGGAAGGGAAAACACGGAGGCTCACAAAGCCCGAAAGGAAAAGTTTGTCAATCAAAAATTAGTCCCATGAGACGGGAATGACCCCGGTGGCCTTTTATCTTGTGTTGACAGTCTGGAAGAAAGTAATTAACAGAAGAAAATCTGCAAAGAACACACGTTACAGAAAGCGGAATGGTGTAAGAATTTCCGACATTCAAGAAGATGTAAACATAAGATTTTCAATGTTTTATTTCCTTAAAAACTTATAAAATTTCATAGCACAAAATATCACCTATTTGTATATTTAGTTTTCTTCTATTCACCACGTCTTCTTAAAAGCCTTTATCAATGCCTTTCACCAGTGTCATTCTAAATTGACCTCAATTTTCCAAGTACCTTGCATAATGTATGTCCACAAATGGACAGGACAAATGCCCAAAGGGCAACTCCCAAAAGGTGAGCCATAAATTGACGAAGCGCTAGTTTCACCTTTTCACCGGCTGACAAATGTAACGTAACATAATTCACTTCAAACTATTGCTTTCCAACTATAGGAATCCCTCCTAAATCGCTCCATCCTCATCGCTCGATTAAGGGATAAAGCATCCGCCGAAAAGGGTCGGAGTTTGGAGGGGTGACTGACATGGTGGTGACGTCACGGTTCTTTACACCATCCGGTAGCGGCAATTGAGCTCGGTGCCGGTGAATTGCTTTGTTTGCCAAAGTCGATGGAAAAAAGAACACTGTTGGTCATATTTTTAAGATGAGCTTAAAGTTGTACTCTTGTTACCCGAACTTTATTGATTTTAAAATCTTAGGATTACTTCATTCTGAACCAGAAAAAATGTCTTTTCATGGCATTTTTATTTACCTAAGATCTACAGTAATAATAAAGTTATTTTTATCATGTTTTTTAATACTAGAGTACATGCAAGTGCTAGGACTTAATTTCTGAATATTTACTTAATATTTATTACTTGAAATTTCATCTAGATCTTCGTGTTGTAGGAGGCTTTAAGTTTGCTTTTCAGTTTGCAGTGATAAAGCAATGTTTGAAATTGACTATTTTTAAAGCTTATCTTATCTAGAAACTCCCTCATAAATAATTGAACAAAACACTTTTACAAATGATTAGTTTGTTTTGTCTTTGAATTGAAAAATTATATGGCTCATTTATTAACAAAGTATTTTCTATATTTTTCCTGTGCATTAAATTTCAAACCTCTTAAAACAGTTCCCTGCACTGTACAAATTTACGGTGAACAGACATCCACTAGAAGGGGTTTTCCTTCTAGGCATTGCCCTCGAGAAGAATAGAAGAAGGGTAGTTTTGTAATCCCTCTATCAAAAGGATTGCAACTTTCTCTTTGGGAATATCGAGACGAAATAGAGAAAAACAGTATGAAACCAATAAGAGAAGGAAAGAAAGGGCATAGAAGGAAGCCAATGGCAAGCGTAACAAAAACAAGCAAACAACATCACAAAATCGGTCAACAATGAAGCGAAGGGACGGAAAAATGTCATCGTTCTGTTTGGTGGCAGTTTTCCCTAGTTTTTATGTTGACCTACCCAACATTTCCCTACTGATCGCTGATGCTGGGTTTTAAAAAAAAGATGTGGAAGGGTTACGGGTTTCGTTCGCGGATCTGTTTGTGTTTATTGTGTTTGCATAATCATATACATAATATATTATGTTTTAATAGTGTTTCGCTTCCTGCACTGCCCTCGGTTGTTTATCGTTTGTGTTATTTTTATGGCTACCGCGTCGTGTATGAAAAGTATGGAATGATTTTTTTTGTTGAGTTCAAGTATCCCTTTGTTGTTTTGTTTGTCATTCGGATCACTTTCGTCTCACAGAGACATCATGCCACTTCACCCAGCACTCTCACATATCGGTGTGTTGTGATTGCAGCAGTCGATTAAAAGGATATTTAAATTACTTTTTCCCTGTCCCTTTTGCATACTTTCCCCCTTTGTGCACGAAATGATGATGATGATTTGAATAATGGACCTCAAAAGGACACACCGAAGTGGGATCAAATGGGTCGTTTCGTCGGACTCGTACAAAGCGAAACGGGTCAAGCCGAAGAAACGCACTCACCTTCCCGATTTACCTTCGTTTTGTTCGCCGGGCAGGACAATTGACAAAAGTGCTGCCGTAATTGAAATTTGCATTCGCATTCGGTTTCGCTGGACTCGCTGGTCGTCGGAAAGTTGGTCAGCAGTCGGTCGGCCCGATGCAATGGCGGGAAATTCGATTGAAGTTTTCGACAAGTGAGCGGATAAAAGGGCAGAGCGCTTTGACTTTTTGCCGCCGAGGCCAAACGAGGAGTCGCGACGAGAGATCGTGGAAGGATTTATTATCGACAGCCGAAGGTGAGGTGAGCCTAAATCCGGATTAAAGTAAGGGCTGGTAATTGAATTGAGTGCAAAGAAAGCTTGCATTATTCCTTTTGCTGTTAAAACGTGGTTTCTTTGATGCGCTTGATAAGGTTGAATGTTAATTTATTTCATGCAGTTGCGTTGTTTTCATAAAAATAATATTTTTCTAAATAAAGATCCCAGAACAAAGTTATACATTTAATAAATATTCCATATTAAAATTACATTACTTACTTGTAAAGTACATATTATTCTATGTTGTGATCTTCCCTCTGCTAAATCAATCTCTCTTTTGCTGAAACTTATTTTCCACATGGTGTCTTATGAAAAGTTCTTTACTTATTTATTTTACAGTGAATTTTTTTATAGAGAATTCATATTTGTTTAAATGCTTAATTTTAAAACATCAATTTCTCCTTTTTTGGTTTTCAAAACTGTTTTATATAAAAATCATACTGTTTTAAACACTTTTAATATCATTTCTCGATCTAAACAAGACTGAATCTTATTTAAGTTGATAATTATAATTTCAACTTGAAACATAATTAAACTTGAAAGTTACGCTTGCAAGACAATCATACAATGGCCATAAGAATTCAATGGAACATTATTTGCAACATGTAAAAAAAACAATTATATCCCCCTCCAATTCAAAAACATGTTTTTTATTCTAACCACAATTGTTACCACCGTTGGTAAACTAATTTGAAATTTATAGCCCACCGCACACGACGCTTCCAAATCCCTAATCCTTTCCCCCAAGCCAACGTATAAGCCCCTCAAAGTCAACAAGTTTTCCCATCTTTTTTCTCCACGAAAACCAACGAGCAGGCTCTAGGAATCGAACGATGATCCCGAATGAATCTCTCCAAAGTGCCTCGCACGTGCCGCAAATACCACAAAGCGTGTGCTTTCGGGTGGGGTTCGGCGGAAAGCGGGTGGTTTAATTGTTGCTCGGTAGTGGTTGAAGTTTTCCACCATTGGCAATAACAACAGCACCGCAACATTGGACTGAGTTGGGTGCAAAGGTGAAACGGAAGGATCATTTGTTCGTCGAGGTGAAAATGACGACCGCAATGAAGGGTGTTGGAGCGGTGGGGGGAGGAAACCTGCACGTCCTCGAATTGGCGCGTGTTTTCCCGAGAGGGCCATTTTTATATTTGGGGCCGGTTTTTCTTCATTTGTGGAGCAAAACCAACACATCTTGCAAGTGGGAAAAACCGATGAGCGCTCGTGAAAATGATTTCTTTTCAATTGTTAAAAAGTGGAAAACCTCATCTACACCTACACGTCTTCCCTCGGCTCTTGGTAATCCGCTCGTTACAATCTTTCCGATAACAATGGCACCGAAGAGCGACAATAGGCTTCTGTGTGCGATAGAGCCCGGGATTATCGTGGCCCATCATTGGAAACTCATTTATCATTGTCCTTCTTTTCAATCCGTGAACCGGCGTTTTCCTCTTGAAGGTGAAAAGAAATCTGTTTCAAGGTGAAGCGAGGAT
>KE524871.1:2123-13493 GCA_000441895.2 Anopheles sinensis | reverse complement strand
TCATTACTCTCACACTTTAATCCAAAACATCGTTACAGATAAGACTTACCACGGTGCTGGAATCCTCCTCCCAAAGCTGGGTCCCGATCGATACCATAAGGTTCAGGATCGAATTGTATTGCCACAGTCAGGAAACGGGTGGCCGAAGGTCCTCCAACGACACCTGCTCCTGCTCGACAAGAATAAGATAATTCCCATGCACGTTGCGCTCGCGGGCATGAAACGGATGTAGGTCCTCACAGTAACGCCGGAACTGTCTAACCGTGGCGAATATTAGTACCACCCCAATTTCACTATGGTGCGGGAGCATGAAAAGGTTCGCGCCAGAGTTGGTCACTTGTGCAGTTGTTACATTCTCCTGCCGATGGTCGTCATCCATCCAGACTTCCAGCTCCTCCGGGTGAACATTCAGCACGTGGCTAAAGGTAAGCATCGGTCGACTGATGGCAGCAAACACTGGCAGTACGAATAGAGGCTCAAACGGGGTTCTCAAACGGGACACAATTACAACCTCTTCAGCCTTCAGCCAATACTCACGTTCATGCGGTGGTTGCTCAAGTGCGCCGTAGCTGCCAAAAAGTATCACCCGAGCACTCTGGAAGTATCGCGATAGAAGCCCTCGCACCGTGTGCCCGAATATGGCCCTTGGAGGTGACACACTTTCAAGAATACGATCCGTAGTTCCACACGCACCAAACCATAGATGAATTAGCGTAACGATGAAGGTATAGCCTTTCAGTAACATTTTCCACTCGAACTCCAACAGCTCCAAGGACCACGGATGGCGCACGGTTATCACTGGCCAACGTACAAGCCGAACTGATGCCAACTGGCGGAAAGCCAAACATCGAAAGGGTAGCAGGCTTTCTGATTGTCACATGGCATGGTGTTCACCGGGGTTGTGCTTCAACCTTACGTGAAGTGATTGTTTCTCATTAGGAAGCAAGTAAATAATTCACGATTGATAAATAGGAAGTCATATTTTGTGTGCTTATTCTCGTATCGAGTTATTTTAATGCCTTCTTTCGCCTTACCCACACCGGAAGGCATTTATCTATTATTCATCCTGAACAAATATTTTGGTCAAATTTCGGTCTTTGCCTGGGACGCCTGGAACGGAATGTGTGTTTTTTATCTTTTTCGCATATTGTAGCCTGTAGAACTGCTTTTCGATGTAACAGGGATTAATCAAAGCTGGATAGTAGATTTTTTTATTCTAGATTTGCTCACTTCACTCTAACCCAGATTGTTCTTTTGATAAAAAATATGGATCATGTCCCCAAACAGTTTTGCATGAATAAAAACTAAGGTGGTTTGTTATCTTGACCGGTACTAAGTTTCATCTATATCGGCCGAGAATTTACAAAAGTCATCGCAGAAAAAGCAGATCTGGTTTCCGAACAATATTTTTTTTAATAACATGAGCACGAAATATTAGCAAATGTACAAAAAATCATAAATTGCTTGTTTGTTGACCAAAAACAAAGCTTTTTCTTGACATTTTTAAAGCTAAATTACGCCAACCAGAGTTATTTGAACACTTGAGAAATGTTACCAAAGATTTGCCGGGATTCTGCTATTATTTTGCCTGGCAACAGTGTGAAATCAAAACAACAAATCAATAAAATGTGACTTATGTCCTAAAGATGTCTCCCGTAAGAACAATAAATTAAAAAAAAAAACACTCAAGTGGGATTTGAAGGACATGAAAATGGCGGAACGAACTAAAAAGCTTTGTCCTAAAGTTAAACATACTCGAGTGGCTTAAATACCCATTCTCTCAGGACAATCGGTTCCTTTTTCAAAATCAACAACACATTTCAAATCGTGGTATGTTGAAAAAAATTCGTTAGTAAATTTTATGTTACAGAATATGTAAAAATGGAAAAATGTATGAACCGTCAAATAAAAAATTGCCGGTTTTTTTCCCTATCGTATTGTATCTCAAACATCATAGTAAGACCACTCAAACTAATCTCTACGTTCAATTACAATACAATTTCGAAATTTTTCGTGTGGGGAAAATATTCCAAAAATAACCAGTTTCTTGATCCCCTCAATAGTTCCTTTTATGCAGTGTATCGCTAAAATTGCTGGTAAACAAACTGGTAACACGGGTCTAAACAAAATTCTTTATCTTGGTAAATTCGTTGATAAATAAACTCTAACACGACTGTTAAACGCAAAACTTGCTTGCTACGGAAGTTTGAAATACCCGGCATTTGGTATTCTAGTGATCTAGCGCCAACGCCCAAGCAAACTAAGCTTCGACAAACAATTATACGCTGCAGAATTGGCAAGAAGACAAATGCCATACCATGCCCGTGTGACTCAATCCATCAATACCGAGTGGTGTGCTATTTTTAACCGCACAGGCTTCGAAATCCCGACGGCTGCAGGGCGGTACGGTAGCGGCCAAATACGAAAAAGTTCCAAATACCTAACGTGTTTTCCCGACGCATAATCATTCGCACGCTTTTTCATTCAGCAGCCTACGATCAAATGGTAAAAGTCATCACCAGGGAATAGGCAAATGCCACCCCCTCATTTCTGGCCACGTGGTAAGGAAATTCTATTCGCCATTCTATCGCCGATCAATGCCAGCAAAATGACATCCTGCGTCATCCTCAGCATATCCTCCTTTTGGGTATGTTCGTGTTTTATGTGCCTTTTTCCTGCGCGCTCGGGTAGGGGTTTCCATTGACCTAAGAAAACGTTCTTCGACACTACGGAGCTCAACAGATAGTCGTCAGCAGCGCCACTCAACTGCCTGCCCTTCGGTACGGTCGAGAAAAGGGCGTAACAGAGTTGAAGTGTCCCGTGCGTAGCTGCTGATGAAGTTAAGATATTTAATTTTCTCACGAACTTCTCCCTTTTGCTGCAAAGGAATTCCACTAATAATCGTCGAAGGAATTCAATAATAAAATAATGACACCCTTCTTCTAGCCCGACGTTGGCTTCGTTCTCGGTTGTTCCGTGGGTTGCTCGGATGAATGACGATGATGTTGATGCTGAAACCGTCTATAAAGTACAGAATGTGGGCGTGAAAATAATGTATGGCGTGGGAAAAGCCATGCCATGTGATGAATGTTGGCGAGGTTCGAATTAAATTGTGATGCAACTATTTGACACTGCAGCTATTTGCAAATCTCACGATGAATGCTGAATTAAACTGTCCTATTAAAACCAGACAAGCTTGTTTTTAAATATGAGTACATCAAGAACAATAAAACTGCGTGATATTTGCAACCTTTGTCATTACTTAAAGTCTGATGGATTGCATATAACTTTATATTTCTTTACAATATTTGAAGGCATTATTGTTTTTCGTTTTTGAGTAAAAAACTCTTCTTTTTTACAATTTACAATTTTAATTGCAGTAGTCAATTTTCAATTAGTAAATCAAAAGCATCATGTAAAGTGGAAGATATTAATGTACAACACCAAATATGCCAGCATTCACATTCACTGGAACAAGCATAATAAGCAATTAAAAATTCTGTAAGCTATTCTCAATTTAACAAAAGACTGCTGATTATATTCATTTACATTATCGTCAAGGAGTTTCTTACTGCTGTTTTCCTCATTTTTCTAGAGAATTCAAAACACCACAATAGTTTCTAATGATTGTAAATTTAGACACTTTAAATGCCTTCCAGAATCAAAGCAGAATACATTTAAAACAACTCGTCAACTCAAGAGGCCGAAAATCATGTTCCATCGGAAGGATATTTATATCGCTTCGACGTTGAAGTGTTTACCTACGGATGAAGCTACCGTAGGAAGAATATTTGTTCAGGATTGATTTTGTTTTTTCTTTTTGCAAATACAGTCAGCGTTAAAGATTCGTTTTTGATTTTAAGGTTTGATTGTTTAAAACTTGTTCACTGTTCAAAAATTTCAAGACAACTCATTTTAACAAAAGTTGTTTCTAAACTGGCTTAAGGTTTTCATTTTATACAGTCATTTTTATTTAACCCGTCATATGACTTACGAGAAGTATTTTCATTTGCTTGTTAACCGCTTTCGGACCCTAACCATTCCATTGTTAATGTTCCTTCCATGTAAAGAGGAATTTTATTCTGATGTAGTGTCATCCTATACTCGCCACATACTTGCTGCTAGCCATTACATGGGGCTTGTTTCGTTCCGGTGGACGAGCTTTTTTGATTTCTTGTCGTATCACACAAGGCGCCAACCAACGACTGGTTTCAGGAATCGTACGAGTGCTAACTCATGGTCGTTTGTTGCTTACGACGACACTCGGGCGTATAAGAATGTCCTTTCCGGCACTTTCCGCGCTGCGGAGGAGAGCTACGCGTCAAATATGGTGGCGCCCGTAAGTGCTTGAGCCTTTACGAGACGGCAAATACTTGCGACAAGTTGGTGGATGGAAGGTCTACGATTACTTTGCGGATTAGGAAAGACACAAGGCGGAGCTAGTAGTACGCCTTATGAAATTAAGTGACAGGGCTGAGGCTGAAATTCAAAGAACATCTTTAAGCCATTGCAAATAAAAATGAAAACTACAAGAAATAGAAAGGAACAATCGCAGTCGCTGCTTGCGATAAAAATCCGGGCCAGTTTGGTTTCCAGCGATGCACCATTAAACAAAACCATTACGGCCAACCAATGCACGCAAATCGATCGCAGCCGAAAAAAAGGGCACACTCATTCCGATGACATGAATTATTTAAACGGCTATCGGGGAATCGGGCCCGTCTTCGAATCGATGTTAACGATACTCCAGTGACTGCAGTGAGAAGGCTCATTAATTCTTCCCCCCACGTCGTTTGTAAGTGGTTGATTAATCGAGGCGAAACCTGGGGACTACAACACCACAAGGATATCGCCACATCTAGATCGACATTTCGTCATGCGTTAATTGAATTAAATGAGCGTGATACGGTAGAAACGATAGAAGGTACAAGCAAATGCCGAATTGGTGGAGCCGGGATACTGGCAGACAGTAATCATGCGATAATTAACGAGCATGAGAAGGATCTCCGCCGAATTTTTGGACTCGGAAAAGCAGTTAAACACGGAGTGGCCATTATTGCGTTAGTGTTCACGATGGAGCAACAGGGACTCTGGGCTCGCTTAGTGCACCGTACGAGACGCTTCGTCGTCCATCTTCTAACGACAACTTCGGCCCACGGTGTTCGATACCTGGTCCTTGGTGGTCTGCACATTCTCGAGCGACTTGTCTGGCTTAGCTGCATTACGATCGGTGTGTACGGTATGGTGGCGCTGTCTCAGCGCATCTGGAACCGCTTCCAGACGTCACCGACCGTCATCTCCATGGACCGGAACATGTACCTCTGGAACACCAGCTTCCCAAGTTTGACGATCTGCTCACATCGGCGCATCGATGAGGAAAAGCTGGCCGGCTACGTTAAACTGCGCGGTTTCGACGAGGATGACGCGGAACAGTTCCGTGAGTTCGTGGTCCTGCTGGCGAACGTATCCTACCGGACGTTCCTCGAGCTGCCCATGTACAAAACGTTCGGCATCGCCGGCTACGACTACATGGAGCTGCTGTACAATCTGTCCTGGACGTTCAAACCGCAGGTGAACAGTGGTACCGCGCTCAACCTCTCCGTCCAACCGATAGTCACGGAGCTGGGGCTCTGTCTCGCGGTGAACTCGCGGATCGCAGAGTACACCTCGTACGAGTACTGGCAGTCGCGCCGTTGGGACCGGGTGCCCGAGCCTCCTCCGCTGGTGGTTCATCCACTCGACGGCGAAGTTTACGGTCAGCTGATCAAGCTCGAGAGCTCCTATGAGGTGTTCTTCCACGGTTCGATGGAGGTGGCCGAGATCTCCAGCCGGCAGTACTCATTTGAGGAATCGTACTACACGACGGTCGAGCTGATGGCGCTGGAGATCCTTACCTCTCGGAATGCTCGTGAGCTGTCCGTTCGGCAGCGCCAGTGCCGCTTCACGCACGAAGGAGAGACGTTACTCTTCAGCCCCGTGTACAGCTACAACCTGTGCCGCATCGAGTGTCGCATGAAGCTGGCCTTCAAGCTGTGCGGTTGTGTGCCCCACTTCTATCGCCCCATCGGGAAAGGCAACTTCCGCTATCGCATCTGTGACTTTGAGGGATTACGATGCCTTGGACAGCGTTCGGGTGAGTGGCAAAGGGTGGATCGTAGGGTAAGCAAACTAAGCAGCTGCTTGGGGCCCCGACCTTCCGAGGGCCTGTTACTTTTTGTTCCTATTTTTAAATTTATTTATTTTAATCATTTTGCAAAAAAAAGCTTGTCTTATCAAATGCGTGATGTATTTGTAATTTTCTTCTAAACTGGCTCAATATTCCCAAGTGGGACAAGGCCTCTCTCCGTAGAGAATTTTTGTGACCGATAGACGGTAAATTATAGATCAGTGGTCAACCGTTCGTAATACCGGGGGGTGCCAGACTCGAGATTCGATCCCACATCTATGATGTGATGTTTTCTAGTAATTTGTAATCTTACTTTCGAATAACAGTGAATGATTAATATAAAAAGTGAGAAAGACGCAATTGAATTATTGTATTTCGCAAACGTAACGTTTTCGTGGATGTTTAAGTTAAAACATAAAAGATTAATGCACTAACGTATATTAATGAGATCAGTTTAAATATGTTATTAAAGAATATGAAAATTCTCACAATAGTTTTAGAGAATAAACATGGATTAGTGATGTCCTGCACATATCTAAATATAGTATTAATGCTTAACACTGTTTAAGTTTTAAAACGACTGAAAAGTAAAACAATAAATTATTCGTCAATTTTGTTCATAGAAAATTGTATTCATGAAAAACCTTTCTCTTGGGAATGGTTTCGCATGAAATTTTATAAATAAATAATACATTATTGGATGGTGAATGTAGTGTATGTTTTACACAGTAACTCATGAATGGTAAAAAACTTGTGAAAATAAAAAAAAATCTTAAACTAAATCAGAATTTGTTCCTTCACAGAGGAAATGATTACGCTACGAACCAAGAAAAAGGTCATCGACTGTAACTGCCTGCCCAACTGTGATGATTCTAATTTCTTCGTCCAAGCACATGTACGTATCACGTGTGTTCTACTAATGAATAGAATACACTTGTGAAGCTTACACTGCACTCTATATAATACACTTGTGAAGTACGCTTTAGAAGCCTCAGAAAATTCTTCCACGAATCCAGTAAACACAAAAAACAATATAAAAGATTAGTTAAACTCCTATTTTATATTTCTGATAAATAATAAAAAATCAGGAAAAAATAATCGGTCGAGTTTGGAAAAGTTGGAAAAGGCTAAAAACATAACAACCCGTTGTTTAAAAAGTTTAACTCAACTCATTGCTAAAGAATCAACAGTAGAAGAAAATGATCCTATAACCAATAGTTATTACACCAGAAAAAGTGTTTTGCACGACTCTTACGAAAAAAGTATTCTCAGCATTTGTTATGTAAAACAACTATATTAAAGTCAGGTTAAAAGATTAAAGATACCTTTTCAATATTCATATATGAGAACAAACACTTGCAGCGATCACGCGAATGGTTTCTGGGAGCAAATCTTCAGTGGGGCTTAACCGACTATCCAAAGATGCAGCTCAACAGGGATATCATATTCGGCCTGTCTGATGTGTTTGGTAAAATCGTTCTTATTTCTTGTTCATCGAGAACCTCGCAGCATGCTTAGTTTTCTGATACGCGTTTCTGTACTTACAGTTTACATCGGTGGTCTCGGGGGATTCATTCTTGGCTGCAGTTTAATTACTTTCGCCGAGTTTGTCTTCTTTCTCACGTGGCGATTGTTGAAGTAATCCGTCCTTGGTTAGCCCTGTATTTGATTAATGTTTTCTTCTTTAAAAAACCTGAAAAAACTATAATTTTCACCGAATCGTCCAACTATTTTATTGCTCCCGCACCTTTGAACTAGAACCTCCAGGTACCATGAATGAATCAAATGAAACATTCAGAAGAACCTTCACCAAGACCGCAATTCAGGAGGCTTTACGGAAATTACAGGTTTTATCCTGTGGTACACAAAATTCAAAATTGTTAGAATCAACCAAAACATATTCTATCGCCGAGCTGCTGGAAGATAAAAAACGAGAACTGCATGAAATTCTCTCTGAATTCTTCGGATCTGGCAATCAACCGCCATCTTCGGAATCAATGTGTTCTGACAAGGCCTTTGATTTTCGCGTAAGTAGTTCCTCAGGTGAAGCGAGAGTATACTACGATCGGGTCGAGTATCTGGAGCGTTGCAAAGAGAGCCATCGGTTGATGAAAAAGTTAAAGATCGTCAAATATCAGTATCATGAGCAGAATCAAAAGTTGCACGTAAGTTAACGGCAAAACCACACGCGCTTTGTGTACTTGCCCTATCACGTGCTTTTTATTTTACAGTTGGAATCCCAAATTGAAATGACAAAGCAACGGTTCATCAAATCCTGGGAAGCATCACGCAAAGAACAACTGCAGCACACCATTTCCGATCGCATCGATTATCTGCAGAAGGAGCGAACGGCGTCTGCTCTCGACAAAACACGTGCCATTGAGGCGTCTGCTGCGATCGAAAAGTTCTACCGGTGGAAGTTGGAAAGCACGGAGCAAGAAATAGAGGGCTGGATGAATCGTTTCGATCGGGAAAAGGAGGAACAGGATTCACGATTTCAGAAGGTACGCGCCACCGAAAAACACTGGAACGAACTGCAGCTCAGCTACGAAGAGCGACAGCATGAAATTGAATCGTTGGAAAAGGAGTTGGCCAGCTGGGAGGCGCAAATGAGGCATAAGGAACTGTGCGGTCGGATGGCCACCAAACTGCAAGCATGGTGGCGCGGAGTGATGGTGCGGAAGCGGCTTGGAAGGTTTGGCCCACCGGGTGGAAAGAAAGCGAAGGGTAAACAGAAAGGAAAGGGGAAACATAAAAAGTAGTGCCCTTGAAAACCTATTACCCGGTCAAAAGTAATAAACAATCTGTTAGTTGGCGCACAAGGCATTTAAATAGATTTCTTGTATTTCAAAATTCTTCTTACTGAGTAATCAGACCATTATATACAAACACTAATTACATTATATTTTACACATTAAAAATCATAATTTCAACTTCACCTACTGGCTCATAGAGCTTTGCTTTCCACTCTTTCAGCTCTGATTGACCCGCTGCAGCATTTCGTTCAGAAATTCAACCCTATTTCGAATCTGCTCGCTGGTCCTCTCAGGCAGCTGCTGTTCGATCATCTTAACAAACGTGTCCACCGACGTATAACCCTGGATGATTTTAAGCAAAATGATTTCGTCTTCCTCTCGCGTCCAGCTTGGGACTTCCGGTGCAGCCGTTGACTGGTTGTCGGGTGGCTCCGGTTCGATACGTTCTTTCGAAGTGCACGGACCGTTGGAAGCTTGCGGAACAGGTGCTGCGTCCACTTTGGATAACTCTGGTGGTGCCGTTAGCGGAACCGTTTCCCGTTGATCCTCTTCGTGGGACGATGATGGTGTTTCGATAAGAGTTTTAAGTTTTTTCGACGTCGATAAAGCTTTCGAATCGCCCGGTATTACCGTTGCAGAGACGTTTGGTGTTTTCTTCGATGGTGCTGCTGCCTGCGGTTCCTTACCAACGTTGGTGTCTTCGTTCGGCGAATTGCTTATCTTGCGCGAAGTGGGCGAATTGAAACGCTTTTTAATCGGTAGCTTTGGTGGTACTTTTTTGGGTGAGCTTGTGCCCTTTGATTCGTCTGCTGCGTTACCACTTTCGGATGCAGAGGGACCCCCATTCGCATCCTTGTTGCCTTCCGGCAACAGCAGATGGGCCACATCCGCGTACGTAATACCTTTCGGACAGTGCACTAGCGGGTTGAGGCGGATGGCGTGCGCTTTTAAAGTTGCCTCATCACAGAGGATGTACGACTCCGGGTTACCTCCGTTGGCGGTTGCATCCGGATCGTTCTTCGGCCGCAGGCAATGGTTAGCGAGGAAGGTTAACCGTGCCGGAAGCGTACCCTGATAGATGCGCCCCTGGATGAACCGGATCGAGTTATGTGCGGGCGCATGTTCCGTACCTTCTGGGACCGTCTCAACGTACGGTACCTGTTCGTATACCACACCGGGATCGGAGGACTCCGAGTGGAGCGTTTTTTCAACGTTACATTTTCATAATCACAGAGCGGCGACTCGGGCGGCCGTTCGGTGGGAAACAGCTGCAGAAACCATTCGGTAAGTAGGGTACTGCCCTTCAGCAGCGGTAATACTTTCAACTTGACCTGCTCGATCGTTACGTTCGGCTCGTTCGAAAGCTCATTCAAGCAGGCGTGGACCTTCTTGATTTGCGACGGTTGCTTGGCGAAGAAAATGTTCAACTTTTCCAGAAAGTCATTCATGTTCGTGAGGATAAAGTGTTCGAAGAATCTACCAACCTCGGCCGCTTGGCCCGGCAGCAGGAAGGTAAGAAACATGTCGACCAGCTCGGGAAACGATTCACCCAACAGGTCCTCCACCGTGTAGTACAGCTGCGGGGCACTGTCCTCGAGCTCGTTGAATCTTTTCACCACCTCCTCGAAACGCTCCAGCAGATCGGACCGTCCGGCAGCTAGCAAGGTTTCCTCTACTTTTTCATAATAGTTGAACGCAAACAGCGCATCCTTATCTTCCATGCTACAGTAATCGTAAGAACTTGATATGTACCGTGCGCTCACGACGAAGCTACCATCGGTCTCCTGAAAGTGGAACAACTGCAACAGTCCCGACAATCGCTGCGGGTTGTACTGCTGAAGCGAACTGTAGCGATGACGATAGGCGGCTAAATTGTCACTCATTTTTCGCAGTCCATCCAAAAACCGGCCATACACTGCCAGTTGCACCATATGTAAGTACACCTTCCCGATCGGGTGCGACGGTTTGAACACGCTCCCGCCTACTAGCTCCTGTTTGCATTGTTCTTTTAACTCCTTAAGATACCTCTTCAGGACAACGTACAAGGTGGCGCTCGCAGCCAATCGGTTAACACTGTGTTTGACTACATCTTTATTCCGTGCCGACAACGAAACATTCCGAGTGGCTTCCGGTGGAAGCGTTATCCTACCATTATCGTCGCCATGATTACACCTGTCTATTGTTTCACCTCGACACGGTTGACTCGCGGACAAACTATGCACAGCAACTTGTGGGACACTTTGCTTCGACCCGTGGCAAACACAGCTGCAATTCGTTACACTGGCCACCGATGCAGTTAAGGATCTACTACTCCACGATTCATCATTGTTCATGTTTTCCGATGAATTTGGCACGTCCGCCGACACCACACTGCACGAGTTTTCACAGCCGTTCGTCACAACATTACAACGCTGCGACTGGCCTTCGGAACTGTTTTTCACACTTCAC
>KE524870.1:17422-31591 GCA_000441895.2 Anopheles sinensis | reverse complement strand
CGTGAAACAAAGGAGCGCACTTGAGCGAACACCTTGAACTAGCGACGGAGGTCATATTTACCACCGTTNAAGGGTCGTTTTTCATGGCGTCACCCCCAGAGAAGTGTACCTTATCGGTAGCCTTCCAATCGGCGACGGAATGCTTGCAGAAATGGCGTCCAATCAACATTGCACCGAGCCGCAAACCTGAAGAGGTTGGTCCTTCCGAGCAGAATCGATTTGTCAACTGTGTGCAATCGTAAGTAAGCCAATCGAAACCCGAAAAGAAATGATGTTTATTTTTCTCCATCAGGTTCTCCCCTTAGAGTCCCGGGTCCGTGGAACGTGCCTCGCTTCGATTCCCAGCAGGTGATCGGCACCGTTTGTGGTGTTTGTGGCGCAAGATTAACTCGCATACCGTCGCCCGCAGGCGTACCTTGATTGATTCAGTACGTGGTGCGGTTTTAATACATTGTGTGCTGTTAAAAGTTGTCCTGAAACGTTGCAATTCCATCCGTAGGGAAGGAGAAAAAAAAACACCATCTTGCTGTGCACATTTGCAGGACGCAGGATTTGCTCCACTGGTTGAGGCGATAAAGTGAATAAATAAAGCACAGGACGCCAGCAACATAGTCAACGCCGTCATCATTGTCAGCGCCATCTCGTGCCATCGTCATCTGCAGCGTTGTCCTCCGGTATTCATGGTGATGTTATTTCCGGATTTTCGTTACTGTTTGCTGTTTAATCTTCCACCAACCAGCTTGTCGTTGTCATCGTCGTCGGACATGACCGAGCATCGCCGTTGGGCAACACCGGCACAAAAAATCCCTTAAAACATGGCTCAAAAAAGTACAAAAAGACAACATAACCACCTCGGTGGACAAACTGCAAGCACAAGTTGTTGATCATAAAACATTCCCCTGACCAGTGGTGCACCGCAACCGTGTTTGTGGACCGACTGCAAACCACGGATGACGTTTCGCAGGAATTGATTCGGCCACCAGGACGCACACACACCTCGTTCCCTTCCCACCCCAGTCCCGACGGGGTGTGATATTCTGTTTGTTCATTTGTGTTGGACAAACGTGCTACAACGTCCAACGAGAGACCCTCCTTTCCAGAGTTGCCTATTGAAACTAGTGGTGATATTTTTATTAGACCAACACAATGTGAAGTGGCAATTTTTGCGTTTAGTTTTTGCTAGGTTCATCTTTTACTTCTACAGTTCGGAAGGGTAGGAAATATCGCAATAGAAAAAAATCCCTTCCAAATGATACTTCCAAACGACTCACGCGAATATGCGCGCAAATGATTAGCGATGCGAGTTGAAACAAACATTTTAATCAGACCAACAGTCTGAAGTAGCATTTTGTCCCTTTTTTCATACTGTCATTTAAAAAAAATTCTTTACTCCAAAGTACAGTACAAATACTCCATTTAAAATAAATATCTATGAAACGGTGCGCCAAAATGAGTCAAGTAAAATTCAAGCAAATGTTAAGGATAACGTTCCTTTACTTCCTCGCTTATCATGAATATCTCAATAAGTGGCCCACTGGTGCTCCACGATGCAGTTGTTACTACTTGTGATATTTTTATTAGATCAACGCCTTCTGAAGTGCCACTTTGTGTCTTTTTCCCAGAAACCAGTCTGAAACTTTTCCTGTTCGGAAGGGTAGGGCAACCTCTCAATTAAAATTATTCCTACGAAATAGTACTGCAAAATGAGTCATGCAAATACTCACGCAAATTTGAGGAGGATGTGATTCCATGCAGTTGAAGCAAGTGGTTAAATTTGTGTTACACGAACAATTTGAAGCGGGAGTGTTTTCCTAGTTTTTGCTATAGAAATTTGTTTTTTTCCTGTTTGGGAGTTTAGGATAAGGGCTCAATAACAAATAATCCTTCCGAATAAATCATGCAAACATTTACGCAAATTTTAAGTCGAGCATTGAACTTTTCTCATTTGCTCATCATGGCACCATTTGCGGACGGGTACAGCAACATAACTATCTATAAAATAAATTCCCACCTATAAATAACGCACTTTAAAAGGCTGTCTCCGGCCGGGCTGTTGCTTCTTTAAGGTGCGATAAATTATGTTGCTGCAATTATGGGCCAAGCAAATTAGCCCTCGCTGCTGCGTTGGCGGGACGTCCGAGTGCACTTACTCTTCCGTGGCTCCGGATTAATTCGATTCCACTTTTTATTTGGCCGAGCAAATTTACGATGCCCACATAAACGTCCATCCATCTCGCTTTGCGCTGGCCGATAAAAAGGGGCAGACAGTTTGCAGTCTGCGAATGCGGCAGAGAATTTTATTTCTTCTTTATGGAGCTCGCGAATGAAATGGTTCCGTAGTTGTGGTTCCGTTTTGCATCCCATCCAAGTCGGATGGCTGTCCGATGCAGTGCGTTCCTCGTGCCTGTGTGTCATTGTACAGTGTGATTGCTTCTCCTGCGGCCATTTACCACCTTGGCAGGCGACGAGCGTCGTAAAGGTGTATGATTGTGACTGCTGCCACTCTGAGAAGGGACGCTGGACTACCGGCATTCCGAGGGCCCCGACGGGGACAGCCCTAGCGGCGGGCTGGCAATAAAGTAGCTAGAATTAAAAATTAATAAAACCTCTGGAAGTCCCACCGGTGGACTGGAGGCATTCGGTGAGGCAGAGAAGGGTAGTGCTGAACCGCCACTGGCCAAGCTTCGATCGCCATCATTATCTTCCAGTGCTCATTAAATTCTATTATCGATCGCACTTCGCGATTCGCGGGAGGAAGTAGTGAACAGGTAACGACAAGAGTAGGAGATTTCCAGGACGAGTAAGCTCCTGGCAAGGATCTACAATGAAGAACCTGACCGATGTTTCCTTAACCATCCCCGGTTCGGAGCGCATCGAGTGGCTTCTTCAGTGATGCTTGAGATTGAATTTCCCACCAACCAACCGGCAATCTTCCGTCAGAAGCAGGGAACATTCTAGCCAGCACTGGGCAACAATCAGCAATTGTTGCACGTAGCCTCGGGGGTGGGAATACGTAGCATAGGACCGCGGTGACTGGCCACCCTTAAGGGCCGGTATGCGTGCCTTCGAGCATGTTTATACTCTCCCGACGGCGCGCAACGGTGTGCAATCATCTATCATTATCATCGCCCCGAACCGGCCCACGTCGACGCTTGCAACCGCAAACAAATTCCACTTCACCTCAACACTTTCGATTCGGCGGGTGCAAAAGGGAAAACAATGTGGTCGTGCCCGGGGTGAGGCGGGAAAGGAGTGGGTTAAATGGAGCGATCCGAGCAACATCACATGCGTGAGTCGTGAGTTTCAGTTCACGAGCTCGCCGCCAATGTGAGACTGCACAAAAGTCTAAATCCAGCCGAAGTTCATTGAATCTCTTCACCGATGAAACCGATGGCAAAAGGCTCCTTTCATTCATTCATTCTGTCGGTGAGGTTTCGGAATGCCCGCAGGATCCCCGTCAACACACACACGCGCTGGGCTCGCTACCTTTCCGCGAACACTGATGCGATCGAAAGCTAATGAGGAAAATAGGGGTAGCCTGATTGAAGAATGGGCCCCGGAGCCCAAAAGCCCTACCACTTCGGAAGGAAAAGGATCGCCCCATTCGCTGTCGATATTGCAAATTAATGGTGCGTAACGAACGAGAAAATGTATTTCATCCAAAGGCGGGATGCAAACGGAGAGATTGTTTTTCCTTTTGCGGGATGTTCGCGGAGCATGGGACGGGTGCTTCCATTGCGAAAAGGTAAGAAAATCTCTCTATTACAAGGTACCGGATGTTTTGCAGGATACATTTACTGAAATATAACATCGACGATTCAAAATACCTCTGAAAATTTATTTTTGTGTTACACATGAGTAGAGTTCCATGAGCAATGAATCAAAATTTAAACTCTCACTTCACATGTTAATAGCATGTGACCCTTCGTTCTGTAATCCATGAGACCATCGTTGTAATTAATTGGAAAATTATCATTCTAAATGCACTCGGTAGCATTAAATATCGCCTAATGTTTAGTTAGGAAAACAGGCATGATAAATAAACATTTTAAACATTTTATATCATTAAAAGCATGACTTATAGTTACCACGAGTGATAAATAAGTAAACTTATTTTCCTTTTACTACAACTACTATCCTCCACTAAGATGAGTAACAAAAATGCAAATCTAAATAACAGTAACGGTTTGGAAAGACTCAAGTCGCACTTGCGGGGAAAGACACGAGGTTAAGTAATGACTGCCATTTTTATGAAGGCCATCAACTAAAGGATGTGTCGTTTTAAAAGAAAAATAACAACGATTCCATTTTGGTTCCGCCTTGATCGAATCGTTCGTATGTTTGTTGTCCCTCGATCTTCGAGCGGAAGTGATAGTGTATCCGGTAGTGATCTTGGTGCGTACATCAATTAAGGGCGCCGTCACATCTATTTCCAGCCAGTCATAAGCTAAAGCGATCCATTAGGAATGCGGTTATTTTTAATTCATCACCATTTTTGTGCCACACCATCAGCATCGTTTCGAAGGTGCTTTACTCGCGTCGGTTAGGCTGGATTTACGCACGGTTAAGCACGCATCGGATGGGACGAAAAATGGCCGGATAGATCTTCATTAACTGACGCTAAAAACCGGTGCGCGTGTAAGGCCGAATCAATGTAACGTTGTGTTACAAATTTTAATGAGACCTCGAATGGGGTTTTAGCGATGGAACGCGGTGGTCCGAAGGACGATTCCGACGGCCAGCTAACCTTTGCGGTTCGGTTTAGCGTACGTCGATGTCGGGTGACGGTCAAGGTACCGTTGGACACCCTGGTCCCCCCGGGTTTCCCGTCGACCGTCGGCTAATCCTCAAACAACGGACTGCCAACCTCGGACGAAGGTTAGTGTCGCGAACCGCAACCGACAGTGTGAGAGATGTAAAAAGGAAAGGAAACCCCAGAAGGATTACTCAACCGCAAAGCCGTGACCATGCCCACGATCACGGCGATTTAATGAACAGACAAAAAAGTGACCTAACTCGAACGAAACCACGGCGCGGCGACTCATCGACGATTCGCAGCATTAGGTGTTATCGGCCAGAATTAGCATATTATGAGTTTTGCTTTATTTTCCGTTCGCTCTGCGTGGCCGTTTTCATTGGCTTTGGGGAGATGCGGAATCCGGGGCAAGCGAACGAACGAGCGAATGTTCGTGACGAATTCCGCGCGGCTTCCGGTGGTTTTTCGAGTGGCCTTAAAGACGACAGTCGCCGCAGCAGTATCCAATCGCGGTTAGTGCCCGGTTTTATCGGACATTTGGTCACAAACGTGACTCCATACGGGAACCAGAATTAATTATGAAACGGTTCGCGAGCCTCAACTCTCGTCCCCTGAATCGCTGAATCGCCTTTGAAGACACGAGAACATTCCCGAATAGCCACCTTCCTGGTAAAACGCCATTAAGCAGCACTCCATGGGACACGGTTTTCGACGCCCACCTCAAAAGGACCACCTCTTATGGGAAACGGGAAGAGGTTGAAGTGCAGCAGAACGCACATAAAAGCAGCTGCAGTCATGAGGGCGCGTTTCTATAGCGTTCTGCTACCGGCAAGTAAGCGATTATGTCTATTAATCTTCACACCGACAGCTTCATCCCTAAGCGACCTCTTACGCCGTATTTCCATCACACCAGCGCGTTTCCAGCGCACGATGATTGATGCAGTGCGACGACCATCTTCCCGAAAGGACGATGGACAAGGAATGGAAAGCAGGAAGGAGCTTCACGATGGGGAACGTGCGAAGTGCATTCCGCATCCGCACAGTGCAGCGATGGGTAAACAATAAAATTTAATTACATCTTGTCTGTCGTCTGTTTCGGTGGACGTGAGAAACCGCCCAGCATGCGCCTTCGTATATCCCACCCCCCAGCGCCACCCTTTTTTCATTCGAAAAGGCCGAAGATACACCCACAAGTCACTCGAGAGATGCTAGCGTTATTCCACTATTCGTCTTTTTCCATACTTTGTAAAGGTATATCATCGTGGCTTATCGTGAGCCCTTTTTATCCTCCTTTTATAGCAGGACATTTAAGGGTTCTGGTTCACGTCTTTTTCTTTTCGAATAACACTCCACAGGTCTTTTATGTGCGTGTACATATCTTACGTTGAATGTCGTAGAATTGTAAAAACGCGATAAGAAATAGAAGATGACATCGCTATGGCGAAACATGTGCAATTTAAGGATCGTGATGAAATGAGTTGCGTCGAAACATTTGAAAATAAAGCCAGGGATGCAGTACCTAACTCAAGTAATGTCGATATAAATTATTACAATCAATAATTATGATAAGAAAGTTTTGCTAAGTTTAGAATAAACCTCACACTTAAAGAAAATCAGCTTTTATTAAGTACTTCTGACATCAAGCTCTTCTATCAAGGACGAAGTTGAAAAAAGTTCGCATTAACTGAACGGCGCACAAAAAGGCAGACAAACAAACACAAAGTATCCTGGTAATACTTTTACTAGTGAACGATGAGGATTACCCTCCATAAATAGAATTAGATGATCTGTTTATAATAATTCCGCCGACAAATCAGCCACCGTCACGGGTACATGGAAAGCCTCTCATAGGAAACCCGGCGTGGAAAATATGGTTACGGCTCATTTCATTTCCGTGCGGGACGGGAAGGGGAGCATCAAAGTGGGAGCGAACGAAAATAAAATGAAATAAACTCATCCCTTCAACAATCGTTTTTCCCGCCAGGCCATTTTCGTGTCGAGTTTTTGCCGCTTCCAACGGCTGGCGGTAGGAAAAATAAGGAAAGATGAACTAATAAATGACTTGGAAAGGAGCAAGAGGCAGTGCGCAAAAAGAAACAAGACAACAGTATGAAAATAAAAAGTAAATCTTCCCCGACCCTTTGTGCAATAAATCTTAACATTGGGCCCCCGAGCCGGACCCGAGCCCAAATCTAATCCATCCGTCCAGAACGAGCCTTCGTTCCTTTTTTTTCCTCGTCGAGTTTTGCCGTTGGTCACTTTTTCCCCTCGGACCGTCCGGCGGGAAGAGATTGATCGGTGGATCCGGCTGCGTGAGACGGGGGAAGGAGTGTCGTTTCGGTTGGGTCTGGGAGGATGGGAGGCGTTTAAATGTTCATAAATCATAATCGCTTCGCACGGCTCCGGTTCTCGGGAATGCCGGGCTGCGGGTTTCGGGTTTTGCGGCTGCCGGCAAACGCTTCTCCGATTACGAATTACTTGGTGGCGGGGTGGGAAAGGAGGGGATATATTGAAAATCATGGGGAGGGTGGGAGGGGGGGTTCAATCCATCTCGGGCGGGCGTTTTCACCCGAGCTTTCGACCACTCCCCGAACCGGATCCTTCGTGGCTTCGTCGAGAGGTTCTGTTTGGGTTCGGCCGTTATCAACTTAATTAATCATGCGTTCTCTCCGACATTGCCCCGCTCTATGCTCCAAGCCCTGCCGACGTGTCCTTCGCTTCGTTGACCTACTGTTTTCCCCCGGCTGGCGTGGATGCGGTGAGTGGATGGCGAAGGAAGGTGAGATTGAATTTGCGAAAATGGATTCCATTAGTTAAAACACATCCCTTGCCGAGTGGCCGGCGTGGCCAATCTTCAATCCGTCAGCCGGCGTCATTTCCACTGCTTTCCACCCCAGCTTTATCTGTCACGAGACTGCGGAGTTCTTATTTTATTGAAATCCGAGAACTCCTCCAACTCCCGTTCCTGGAGAGATCAAACGTAACGCCATTCGCCCTCGGAAAAGAACCGGGAAAGGAGATGGAAAGGTATTACAGCATCCCAATAAGAGTGCGTGCAGGTTGGGAAATGGGTCTGGAAATTAATCGCATTCCGGTGCAAAGCTTCACTAACATATGAGATTTCCAGTGGAGGCACAAGCTGAAAATCGTTCTTTTGAGAAGTGGTGGGGATTATGACCACAGTCTTCTAATGTGGCAATGGAATTGCTTTCAGTCTTGCAAACGGATGATCCGAGTCCCCCGAGGTCACTCAACGGTAGGCTTAAAATATGGCCACTCAACTGCTGGTTTTAGAGTCTTCTGCACTCCATCTCAAACGAACCAGTATCGATAGCTTCTCGCAATTAATAAACTACAATTGCATTCTACCATTTCTTTGATCCTCCATCGTTTGTCGCAACAAATCGTCTTTATTCGAACGAAACTGGATACGGTTCGGTAGCATCCGAAGCGCTGGAGTATCAGGTTCCGAAAGCGAAAGAGATGGAGGAGTCCATTACAGAACCACCCTGAGTCGTCGACACTGGCCCGGGGAATGTTTGATCGACCGTAATAAGTGGCAGTTCTGGTTGATTGATATTGTGCTACCCTTGCCCGGGTCTGGCTGGAAATGCCATTTCCATATTACCATTATCTGCGCTCCCGGCATCGCATCGCATCCCTCTTGCTGTGACGTAATTTTTCATCGTCTCCGATAAAATTGCCTTTTATCGCTTCGGTGAAGTGTTTTCCCTTCATTTTGCGGAACCGGCTGCTCCTCGTCCGATTACGGAATGATGGATTCGTTCGCTTTGGAGTTTGGAAAAGAACGGGCACGAACGGGGAATGATCGATTGCGTGTAGCAGGATGATGCGAAATAAAAAGAACTCCTGTATGTTCATACACTGCCACCTGTAAGTGACCGTTCTGCAGCGAGGAAAGCGTTTTAAAACTGATTGCGTTCATTCTAAGACGGCGAGAGAATCACTCACCAAGTTTTTCATCAGCGAACGAATCTGTCGACAAACCTTTGTTGCTAGAAAGGTTGTAAAAACTTATCTCTATAAGGCAGCGATATAAAAGGCAACTTTATTCTGGGGTCTAGATAGGCGGCTGATGCCGGGAACCAGCGGGTAGCAATTGTGCAACGCCATCAAGGCTGGCTGCCTGTCTGTCGGGCTGAAGAATTAACCCATTAAAACTGTCATAAACGGTGATTTGGCTCGTCAAGAATATCTTGCTTCTCTCCCGGGCAGCAAGACGCATAAGAACCTTCTCCACCGTCGGACAGAAAGGCATTTGCGTATCAGCATACCGGATCATACCGTTGCAGACAGCGACACATACGACGGGCTGGCCCCGATGAGTCATTAATGGGCCATAAAATGAAATTAAAACGGTCAGGACGACAAGTTCACATAACGTTCAGCTGTTGCGATGCAAGAGATGTCGTCGTGTGCTGAAGGATATCGCTTTGTGTGTCTGACCTCTTGTCGGATATGCCCATTAGCAGTCATTTGGAGGCGCTTTTTTGCGTCCTCAGCAGCACAAACCGTTTGGTCCCCAAAACCATCCGACCGACATCGGGAAATGGATCAGCTTCAAAGCGCTCAGGTGTAATCTCATTGCTTGTGATTGTGCGTTGTTTTGCTGGCGGTCACCTATGGAACCATGGTTTTAGCCCGCCTCGCTCAACTGCCTAAGGGTAAGGCACTACTAAGTGGCGGGCTTTCGGAACGCACTCGGACCGGGGCGCTCTTTGATCGATTGATTTGATTAACGAGACCCGTGTGCGGTAGCTGGCAATACCGGTCTGCGTTCGTCACGCTTCACGTGTGCCAAACGAGTGTGTGCGGTTCAAAATTTCGGTCGACACAAGGTTCAACCCTCGATGGCGTCGCCTTGACCGCCTGCTGGTTTAGCTGAGCTTGACGCGCCCCGGGGGCGCACGCTCTGGTTCGAGGTACGCAACTCAGCGTGGCGTACCTCGAGACTATCGGTGCCATGACATCGTCGTGGTAAACAAATTGTGCAGTCAAAAAAACAGAGCCTTCTTGTTATTAGAGGAACGATTTAGTTGGGGTTTGCAGTATACTGCATTTCAGTAGCATCGGTAGAGATTCTAGTTGTTACAGGAGGTTTGTTGAACAGGATTAAGTGTCGATGGAGCAAGACTTTAAAAATGTTATGTTATGGCATGAATTTCTAAAGTAATAAGCCAAACTAATCCTCTGCTCTCATATTTTGCAATACAGTTCTAGTAAAATATATAGTTCAAAAAATCCGAAACATTAGGCTATTTGGTCTAATACTCTTCTACTTCTTGGTCTAATACTAGATACCGATATAAAATGAATTGTTTCTCAATGAGTCTTTGCTCGTTTTTGCTCGTCGCAATGGGAAACATAGCTTCGATCACCCCCAAATCAAGCACCATGTTCCATTTTCAGCCCCAAGGTTTCAACCAAATTCGTGTACAACTAGTACTTTTCCGATTATTTCGGGCATCCAAATCGTACTGACCCAACTATGTGTTCCCCTGATCAATGCAGTCGGTGGTTACACTGATTGACATCGCGATCGCCCAGCAAATGCTTACGAGAGCACAGCGAAAAAGATCTGCCTGGGGTTGGACCGCACAGTTACAAAATTACATCCGCTATCCATCGAAGGAAAAGCAAACCGGGGCTGCATCACGGACAATCAGGTCTCGGGTCTTCGTGGGGCCCCTGCCTGGTGGGAACCGCGATTAGTTTTTCGACCCATTCCGGGGGCGATGGGTTTCGGTTACGCCAACCCCAGCACCTTCGCCCCCGCTATCGTGGAAGCGATAGCATTCCGGTGGAAAATTCGAACGGTACGAAACGGCACGGGAAACTGGCCCATCGAATTTACGATGCGGGCTCGTAGAATGGGCCGCATTGCGACAAAGAATCGAACTAAGGGTGTGTGTTTGTTTCCCAGCGGGTGGGTAGGGGCAAGCCGCAACGGAAGAAGAACACGATCCGTGTGGTGATCGGGGTGGAAAACAGGGCATTTAATTGTTGTTGGAAGATGTAGAAAGCTTGCTTCGGATGAGGGAAGGAAAGGTTGCAGTGAGCTGGATGGAGAGTTGATGAACAAATAGTGGGTTCAATTACGCTGAACAACGATGCCATTTGTTTGTCAAAGCGAATTAGTTTGACATGTTCCACTAGGGTTGACCGTTTGTGGTTCTGTAGTAAGCAATTATAAGCTTCGTTTCATTTAGTTGAGGACCCAACTTTTTGTTTGCTTAGGGAAAGTGCATGGATCTATGGTAACAATATTGTGAAATTTAATTTGTAAAATGTAATCACTAAAGGACACACAGTACGAATGGGTTGAATAATTTATTTCGTGTGTTCACATCACCTGTGGAAACCCGTTCAGAAACCGTTGCCAGCAATGATGAAGTTACGTCACACATAAAACATACATAGTTCAACATATATGAAGGTTGTCCGGACAATATCATAGTTATTTTAATTGAAATTTCCTCCACGATCGCACACAAAAGTCACAAATTAACATTGTTTATCCATCCGGGCGAACCGTAATTGTTGGCGCAAAAAAAAAAGACACATAAATTCCCACCAGATGACAGTTTACGTTCGCGTGCGAGAAAAATAACCACTTTCCACGGTAGCCCGACAAAAGGGTTTCGCCGACAGCAACAAAGTGCAAACAAAGGCTCACATGAGCAAACGTCAGTTTACACCTTCACTTAAGCCCTCATGACGCGGTCGGGACATGCTGTTGGGTCGGTTCGGTGGTGGGTGCTCATAAGCAAGCACGGGTTAGTTCGAGATCAAACAAACCCTTGAGAACTGACCGCCCGGGCAGGGTGAAAGAGATCTTGCGGGATCCCGCGTGGGCACGAGGGAGTCCTCCGTGTCAGTTAATGAACACACTTCCAAAAGTCACAACCAACTGCACCGAAAAGCAGCTTAGCGAACCCCTCTCGTCGCGGCGGGAAAAAGGAAAACTTGGCACAAGTTGTGGCTATTGTTTTTGCCCAGATTTGCACCGCGTTGCCAACGGTTTCTTTCGCCTGCTTGACGGTTTGCTTTCGGTTTCTGGATTAGATTAGTTAGAGCCAGGTCAAAGGTTTTTTTTTCGATCCCCCGAACTTACATACTCATCGTCACGACAAAACAATGAACCGCGGAACGTCACTCAAACTACTTTTTTTTCTCGCGCTTTCAAACTTCAGCACCTCCTTCAGTACTGACTGACTTTGTGACGTTGCGGGGCTGACAACGTTTACGTGAACATGCGATAATATTTTCACTCATGCAACTACCGTTCGTTGCCGTTTGCAAAAGCTTCCTTCAAGTTGAACAGACAGTTGTCTGTGCAAATAATCCTTAATGTAATCATTATCCTTGTTTAAACCACAAAATAGTTTGTGAAAGGAATAAAGTTCTTACATTGTCAGGTATTTTATAGCAGTGTGGAAAATCTTACAACAAAGTAGAAAAACATGGAAAAGAAGATACTTTACTATAAATTGTAATAAAGCTGTAACAAAAATTTTATGTTTCTTGTTAAATTCATATCCTTACATTATATGTTAAATCAGAATAAATCTTACAACCCCTGGAGGATCACGAAAAAGAGTTAGGAAGCTCTTTCATATGCGTTTAAAGTATTCATTTTACCTTATAGTTTTATATTGAAGTTTATTATGTGCTTAAAGCATGAATTTTACACCATAGTGTTCGACTAAAGAGTATTCTTTTGTCAGCAAATGAAGCATTTCAGCTTAGGCTTCCCACTATGACCGCAGTTGGGCTGAATTAAAAGAAGGAAGGTTCCAGCATCGAAGGGAAGACTTAAACTGCATTCAGGTACAACTGCAGCGCAAAGGGTGCATGCGAAACTCACCGCCAGCGATGGACGGGTCGACGAATGCGTGGCCAAGGAATGGTTCCAAGTGCCATTCGCCCCCGTTGCGAAACGTAACGAAGGAGTTGGAGTTGCGGCGGGCAACATACTTTTAGCATAATGAACTTCATTGTTCCGTAACGTGTCCTTGCGGTGGAAAATTGTGTTTGAGTGGTAAGGCGGAAAAGAGAAGGAAAGGAAAACTGTGGAATTGTCTTCATATGCAGCTTCTACTTCACATTACTCCTCGTACGATGATGGGTGACTCTGTTAAAGGAAATTTAATTTCTGTTGCAGTTTTTCCCTGTCAAACTTCTGAATCTTTTAATAAACATATTTTTTAATGCATGAAATGGAAAAACAATAATTAGACCTCTGAGACAAATTTATGTCTAGTTTTAGCTAAGCCATTTTCACATCATAATAATTGTCTCGGCTTTAATAAAAAAAACCCAATATATATATATATTTTTTTTACTTTCTATGTTGTGTTCTGATTAAATTGCATTTTCTACTACAGTGTTTGCTACTGGTAAACGGCTTTTAGGTCGGTATGATGAGTACTTGCAAAAACCGACCATTTTCATCCCTTTAGCCAACCGTTTAAAGATATTACAACTTTTCTCGCTACATTTGTAGGTCCTGATGGCGCTGCTGATGGTATTTTGAGTACCAACGGTGTGGCGTCGGAGTAAACAACATATTGCATCGTGGCTACCAGCTAAACTTCTTGAGCTTGCAGTCTCAGTGTGCCTCCTTCCACCCCGAAAACATTTTGTTTCGTTTCGATCAATTGTTTATTCAATTGCACCGTCAATTGCCGTGGCCAAATACCAACACGCAATACACACACACAAACTCAGAAATGCAACGAGGGTCCGAGGTGGATGAATGTTCCTACGAAAACTGTTTTCGCTTACCGCAACGGGCGATCAGCGGTATGGCGATTTCCGCGAGAACTTTTCCCATTAACCTTTCCCAAACGGGTGAGCTTTTCCTGTGCTTAAACACATTTGAAAATGTGCCCGGATGCCCACGGGAGGTAGCTTTTGTGTGCAGGTTTTGGCCATTACCTACCGTTCGTGTTCTGTAAAGTTTTCCCAACGTGGGGAGGTGTTTTCCCCATTTTTTCCACCTAACACATGGATTATCTGATGCCTCCTTCGGCATCAACACCTGTAGGTTGCGGAATGGTTGCGAAATGTTCTATCAAATCGAAAAAAACTGACTAGAAGAAAATGTAAGAGAAAAAACTAAACAAACCATAGTTGCATTTGAAATCCATTTAGCAGCGGTTTGAGTCATGACAAAAAGAGGTAAATGGTAGGTGCAGTAAAAGAAAATACCTTCAAACTACTAGCTTGCTATCCGTTCTGAAAGTTTGAAAGTGATTTAAAAAAAGGAAAAATCGAAAAATAGAATCACTAAAAAGGCAAAACAACAACTTCCTGTTTTACATTCCAATCAAATGTTGAAGGTAGGAACCCTTCATCTTGCGGTCGAAAGAGTTTAATCTTTTTTTTNT
>KE524870.1:4906-17201 GCA_000441895.2 Anopheles sinensis | reverse complement strand
CTCTTTTTTTTTGTTTCTCCGTGTGTGTGTGTGTGTGTAGTTTTTTTTCTCTGTTGGTCTACTCCGGAGCAGTAAGAGCCGATGGAGGCCAACTTAAATTGATTAAAACCTCCATCGGGGAGCAGGGAGAACGCGCTACTCTACCTTCGCCCCGGCTGTTATGATGTGAAAATGTGGAAAACTTTGCATAGGGAAAAGTTCACCCCTATCGTGCTGGTGCTGGAAATAAAAGGTAAAAATAAAGCAAAACGCCATAACGCTGGCTTCGAAAGCGGTAAAGGCCAGCAAAATACCGTAAAGATTCGTTTTCTGATACGTTACGAGTAATATCAGCGGAAGAACTATTTTCCATGCTGTGACCTCGGTTTGTTAGCGCTTTGGGAAAATCGGTTGTGCCATGTAGCAGGAATTTTGTGAATTACGTGCTACAAATACATTGTAATTAGGTCGGCTACGTGTGCAATGTGAGTTGTAATTGAAAGATATTGTATTCAACAACAGATAGTTTTGCAGCTCTATTATCCTTGACTTCTTTTTTAGCTTTTTGCAGAAGACCGATTCCTTTTCCGGGTTGCTCTTCAAGCTATACTTTCTAGTTTATGTTTCACAATGTTGTCTTATGGAATTTAAATAGTGCGATATTAGATTAACTCAATACCAGTCCGAAGTGTTCTGTAACTATATTACCGGAATTGAGAAAACATCCATTAAGTATACCTTTTGACCCGAGGCTGTCCTTACTCCAACTACGAGCAAGTTGGATCAATCCGGGAGATGTAGTGTTTTAGCCTTTCCGACTTGTCCAGAAAACTTCACCTGGCCGCATCCTCTTGGAAAGCAGCGTCCTTCCACCGGACGCCACCTACCATCCGCTCCAAGGTTGAACCGTTTAATTGAACCGTCGCACGCGAGCCTTGGCACGTTTTCGGAACGCCCCTTGGCCGCGGCGTGGCATTAGAATGCTCGTCGCCGTTACTCTATTTGCGTTCGGTCGCACGATGGGATGAGCGGGTTTCCCGGTCGCGGGGATGCCTTCAAGCGGTCCCAAGGTCTAGTAACGCTCCGAAAAGGGCCGGTGCACTTTCTGGTGATGCGAAAAAGCGAATGCACGGACGAAAAGTGAATGTTGGCGAGTTGGTCGCCGGGGGGTGGGTGAGGGGGAGGGAAAAAAGATCTAACAACTATCATCAACGCAATCCGCTGGCACTAGCGCTTTTCACTCGTGTTTCGCGGGAACTGCGACCTCTCGCACCGATCGGAAGAACGTGACCGATCGAAACGCAGGAAGTGGGCCGAACCACCCGCGCCAAAACCATAAACGGCCAGTTCAAAATCGTGATCGGAAATTGTGTGAGTGTGTGTGTGTGTACCTGTGTGACCATGGCGGGAAGCCTCCAGGTCGGACGGACGTTTGCGAGCCGTTATAGAAAATTTAATCAACACTCTGCACGCCGAAAGCCATAGAGCACCTCCTTTTTGTGTTTTTTGCATCGAAACCGACTGGAGTGGTTCGAGCCGGAAGGTTTTGTGGGAGGCCTCGCGCCATTCGCCACCACAGCGTGCGATCTTCCACTCCAGATCGATGGGAAAATTGGATCGTTTGCGTAAACGTGTCTCGAACGTGTGTTTTCGGCGAGCCATTGCGAAGGTTGTCCCCGCTCGTACGTTTCTCCACCTTTGCTCGCCTACCCATCGATGTAACTTCTAACGCCTTATACGTCCGATACGGTGCCGTTGAGGTGGATGCGCCGCTTACGGTGAGAAAGAAAATACCGGCAACTTCCCAATCGCGTGTGTTATGCAAATGGTGTCGAATTATGCGCTCTCGGAGGATGGGAAATCACCGGTGCGGGATCTTGTGACACATGGGTTCAAAAATGGAAGCCCACCCCAAAAAAGGTGTTGAGAATGTTGGCCAGTTTTACATCGACGGAGAGGGTGTCACAACATGAGCCCATATGCTTCACGCGACGGATCCATCAACCTTCACGGTTCGAAGTTGGTTCAATATGGATTTTTCGCCGACAGATTGAACCAAAGGAATAGAAACATTTGTGGTAGTGTTTTGTATTGCTTTCTGTTGATTGTTTTGTCAGACAATTCAATAAACAAGTTACCATCTTATCCTGTTTTTAGGTCGAGAACAGCTCTTTGCGGTTAGGCTTAGATAAGTTATAATTTGATGAGACAAAAGTTTTCAATTCGATCATCTTAATTTCCATAATACGTTTAATAATGCTTGGAAAAGCAAATGGTTCTTTGAATTTATATTTTTAGGTGCAAAAAATTACAATATTTTTTACATTTTTACAATATTTATGTAAGAAATACCCGCCATCCATCATTCGGAAGCTGCCTTTTGTGACAAGAGAAAATGCAACCACCATCAATAGACCGCGGAGAATCGGACAACTACCAGCGTTTGCTGAAGGGCCAATGGATGTGATGTAATCGTAGCCCACACCCTTCGGCCCGTCGCCTTCTCCTGCGCCGGTGACATTTATGTGACGTTTGTGGTTAAACACGCGGCTGATCCCGGTCGAGGTTGGAACGCCAACGGGAGGCCAACGGTGATTATAAAATAGGAAAATTGCCCACCAACTGGACACACAAACACAACACACCGACACGCTTTTGCGCCGATCGTGACAACGCGAGGGACAATGCACTCGCCGTGTCCGCAAGAAAAAACCTGCCTACCACCTTGCCGACCAGTTTTCTACCGTGTGGTCAACAGTTTTCCGACCCTGCTGGGTGCGAAAGCTCGTGCAGCGAGTCCAGGCGGGGGGATCTTCATAATTTCAACGTTTTTTTCTTTCGCTACTATCAACCCACGGTGAAGTTTGGAAAGCGATAGCCTTTAAGGTCCGGTGTGGAAAAACGAGAACTGCGTCCACCGAGAACGTCTGAACAGCCGCAGATGTAACCCGCGCGTGTGATCTGCAACCTCAAATCAATCCCAGACAAATGAACTTGCGGCCGGGAAAGGAATGGAAAACCACCAAGTGCTCGCGTGCTGGAGGGCGCAAGGCACACTTGGGCGGACACCATGGGCGTGCAAATGGTGACGGTGATGATGATGATGATGATGATGATGCAGATGTGATCGTTCACCATCATCAGGCCGTGCTTTAATATGCAAATCACAGGCATTGCTTGTTGGCGATGAGCGATTGCTGTCATTAGTCTTTCTTAGACTTTGCGGAGGGTTGCACCGGAGGGCAGGTGGAGTACAGGTCTGCAGAACTGTGCAGAGGAAGACGCTGCAACGGGCCGTCCTTCTTCCCGTCACACAGTCTGGGGCGGATAATTCTGTCCGAGGGAAGTTCATCGAACTTACGGTGGACGGTGCACAATGCAATAGAAGTTCTTTGAACCGAAGAAAGTGGTCTTCGGCTAGACGTGATGATTGCATTCTAATGACTGACGCGCCTCGCAAGCGGTCGAGAAGGTGAAAGAAAAAAAAAGGCTGTTGAGATTAACGGTGGATGCCACGATGCGCAGTGCAACCTACTCTAAAGGGTGAATGAATAAATTTTTGCTGTCGCATATGCTTGAATATTTCCAAGTCAAAAAATTCAGAAGCATCCTGAATACTCAAATTAAAATTTTCCACCCACGGATTCACCTTGTAAAGTACTCTGAAGAGTGGTACAGGATCACGTGTGGCAGGTTTGATGACATCAAGCGGATGCCACTCCAGTCCCTAATTGCACAAAATAAGCCATTCGCAAAACATTATTCAGTTTTACCCACTCCTCAGTATTTTTTAAAGAGTGTTCTTGTCTCTCATTTTTCAACAAAGAATGTTTGGTTCAAAACAAGAAGTAAGTGAACTTGTGAGCCTACGGTTCGAAACACAACATTTCTGTAGACATACACGCCACTGGGCTGAGTATGTTTATACATTCCCGAGGATCGCGAGCTTCTTACGACAAAAGGGGATGAATTAATTAGGTAGAAAGAAACAGCATCCTCATAAAGCATGTCGTCCTGTCGTTCCGGGAAGCTTGGTACACCGCGTCCCAAGAGGTACTTCCTTTTTGTCGCACCTGAAGCAGGGCCCAGAAACACGGGTTAGGTTGCGCTTTGTATGGTGTTTGGTAGGTGTTTTCACGGGTTTCCCTACCGGCTCACCGGTTTTCTGAAAAGAGTTATATCCCATAGAACCCCAAACGCTGTCCTTGACGACTTGTAACGGCCCGTTAAAACCACATTTTCATTACAACTTTTCTTCCTACTCGCTTATCTCCCCACAGTTGAAGGAATGAATGTGGCAAATGCACCGCAAACATCCTACAGGACAGTGCAACAATGTGTCTGGTGGGACAGTTTTATGGTGCTGATTTTTTTATGGCACCCATTTACATTCCCTTTTGGCATCAGGCAGCGAGAATTTAACGGTGGAAACATGGTTGGAGCAAAGGATTGCAGACTTAACTCACCTCGAGACAGTGAGGTTGGGGTTTTTCCTTTCTTCTGTGTTTCTTGACTGACAGGATCCAGTAGCTACCACTTCTTTCCGTGACGTGAAAGCAACAAAGATCATATTTCCAATCGATACTCTTCTGTTAACTCTTTGGTATCGTTTCGGTCGGTTCGCGACTTCGTGCGTGGTAGTTGTCTGCCATTTTCCTTTCAGAGACACAAAACAGTCCTACTTGGAGTTGTTCTACGGAAATGGAAATTTTTAATTATGGTAAAACATGGATACTACCGGCACGAGAAAGCCTTCTCTGACGGAAAAGAATTTCCCCGCGGGTTGAAGAAAAAATTAAAAGTTTCCGTGTTTCGCTTCCCAAGTGGAAAAAGTGCATTGTAAAGGAGAAAAGTTTTTCAAATCTAATCGTGAAATATATTTTCCCATCGTAGGCATTTCTTGGCCATTGCTATTGTCGGTTGTTACAGCTTGTACCAAGTGCCATGCAAAGGGCGCATCAAGTCTTTGCATTTATTCTCGGCCCCCCACACTCTTCCTTCCCTGAGGAATGAAATGGGATTTCCCGAGTGTCCTTGTGAGGCAGTTTTTCTTCCTGGCCTAGCACGAGCCAATCCGGTGAGAAAAAGTTAAATTGGAATAACTTCGGTGCGGTGTGCGTGTGTGTGTATGTTGGTTTTACCAACCCGACTTCACTCTAGCTCCAGTCGGACCCGTAATTGAGGTTAGGTAACCGGTTACGGTCCCAATCGGATCTGCGCAAAAGGATGAACTTCGATTTCCCCTTCCCGTTGCATCCGGCCGCACTTCGGGGGTGACGTTTGTAAACCAATAATCTAGAAGTTCGAATGCGAATGGAAATTTGTACCGTTGCGATTATTCAATTTAATTTACGACACTTTTACACTTTCCCGGTTCCTCGGGCTTCCGGGGCCGCCATTCCGGCGGATGGCAGTTGGATGTTCTTCATCTTTCCGCAGCGGGTAACTGGATCGGGAGGAAGTGATGGAGTGTGTGTGTGTGCGGGGCCGGATGTGGTTACTGGTGTGCCTTTGGCGCTATGATTCCTGGTTGTTTTTTTCTACTTTCCAAGATTGGTATGTGTTCCCTGTGTTTTCCCTTTTTCTTGAGCAAGTAAAACCTCTACTCTCCTGATGGGAGTGAGTTTATGTTGACGCCTGGTTTTTCCCACTTTGCGGCAGAGAAAGGATAAATACGCCAAGGGAAAAGGATATCCTCCATTTTGCTCCATCCTGTCATTCCAAAAGTGTTGCTCTTTTCTAGCAAGGAACTAGAAAACTGTGACTTTGTCGAGGGGAAAGGCAGAATAGACGAAGACGAATAAAATAATTGGCAGCACACAGACAGGCGAAGGGAGCAGCTGGAAAAAAGGCAGCCTTCCACAAGGCTCATAAATCGTTAATGTGGTAATGCGGCAGTTTTGTTGTCCCGTCCACTTTGGTTCGGACTTCAAAGAACCCTTTTTCCCGAAAAGGGTTTCGGTTGCGGAAGATGTCAACGATACCGACGACAACGGCGATGACGATGATGATGATGATGATGTGCAAATTTTCCTTTCCGGTCTAGCTTTCTGGTTCTGGTAGCGCAAGTTTATTACAAGTGTCCGTGATCCTCGTCCGCAGTAAAGCAAACCAAAAGAAAACAAAAAACAGAAAATGACTTTTCCGGTGTTTCGTTTTAAAAATGGCTGGAAATGTGCAAACAAAAGTACAAAAAGGATCCCGATGTTCGCAGTAGAGTAGCTTTACAGCGTACAATCTCTTGTTTCAAAATAGGAAATGTAGAATGGTATTTCCTTGATGTGCGACCAAACCTGAACTTTAGTCGTTTTTGTGCCACATATGAAAATTTCATACGACTAGCTGATTAGGGTGTTCAAGTGGTTTTGTATATGAACGCAAAAAGAATATTTTCGTACCTACTATGTGCTAGAATTGTTTGCTGGAGAGGAAAAACAGCACAACAAAAACCCGAACATTACAAATTGAGTAAAGGTCATACTGCTTCCCACCAGGACATTGCCATATAGAGGTTTGTTTCGAACCCATTTTCGCAGGTGAAAAACTCAGTGCGTCCCATACGTTAACGAGGACAATTTTTTTTCCTTAATCCCTTTTTCGGAGCCGGACCGGAAATTGAGTTTGGTAATGGGAAAGAATAATGCATGATAAGGACAAAAACGGGTCGCTAATCTTACATGCTCGTATTTTATCCTGGGTAAGGGTGGAAAAGGGAAATGAATTTCGTGGAAACTCGGAAAATACAATGGACACGACCAAAAGGACATCGAAAATAGTGGTAAAAACTATCTCTCGGGAGTAAAGTTTCGTGGTGCCCATAAAGGAGCTAACAAGAGGAGACAGCACTAGCTTGTTTCGGATATGCTGTACGAGTTAGGAAGAAAGTTACTCGGCCGAAATCGAAAAAAAGCAATCAAATCTGTCCTCGAGGTGCTAGTTTTTTGTCCAGCTTCCCTTAGTAATTCCTTTCCCAGGGCACAAATCGGGACAAACAAATCCGCTAGTAAAATGTCGGTTCGGTAAACTTTGGAGTTCACCTTCTTGGGATGGCAGAAATCGAGTTATTTCGATGACAATTTCCGACACGAGGATCGTCCATTGACACCCGAGGTTGAGCGTGATGTGCCCCGAAACTAAACTCAATTAATGTTGATTGAAGTTTTCCAAGAAAGACAGCTATTGAGCCTTGCCCATCTCGTGGGGGAGGAAATTACGCAAAAGGTTATCCGCAGCGCAGGAACTCGTAGCCTTCGGGGTCGTTTGGGAGCGCCTTGGATAGAACCCGTGAAACAGGGTAATGATGCGATCGTATCGTTCCGTGAGCGAACGTAATATCCTGTTGAATATGGTACATTAGTCCCGACGGGCGAAGGGTGTGGCCTTGCTGGGGTGGTGGACAATGCCGAAGGACATAATTTCCTTAATCGATCTGTCTTCGTGCTTTCGGTGCTCAAGCATTTCGGACACCATGCCCTTAGGGTTGGAAAAATATAACCATCCATTGGAGGTCCTTTCGGTACCGTTCGTCTAGTTTTTCTTCTGCCATAGCAACACCTCGAACACTCGAGAAGGTGTGGTGCCCTCGGAGGATGCCTGTTTCTGTTGTGGAACTGCTGAAATCAGCAGAGCTTCCTCGAAAACAGGGCCATTTTTCAGGACCAAACAATACCTGCGGTAAAGGTGAATTTCTTGAACAGGCGTTAAGGGTGCTTTGTGTCACGCACGCTAGAAAGCACGCATTGAGGCCCAGTGGGAACGCGCCCATACCTCAGATGGTTGCCGATGGGAGGCGAAGAAGTTTTTAGAAGGATCCTCCCGGAGGCCTCCTTCCACGACATGAGATTAATGACCGCGATATGGTCGCAAACGGCGCACGGCAAGCGCAGTCATCCACCATTACTCTACGTCAAAAATAAAACGACACCACCAGCTCGGACTGGAGCACATCCGCTAGCGCCGGAACATTAGAGAGTTTTCCAGTTCTCGAGCACTGGCACGAGCCGGGCAAACTCTCCTGCAAGGACTATCGCCACTCGCTATCTCGGATGGTCGTCTTTTTGACATGACACAAACGCCAACGCTGTCGCTTGTCGGACGATCGGTGCCTGGTGTGTCCTCTCTTGGAATGCTTCGTCGTGGGGAAAATTAATCATAACGGCTGCGACACTCCCTTGGTTCCGTTTTTGAATGCTCGCTGCAACTTTACTCGTTTTGCGGGAAGATCTATCAACGTTCGGTTTCTTTAATCGTTTCCCTCGCTTTGGCAGAAATATTTCACAAATATTGCACCGAGATGCGTAGTTGGTTTCAAGTGCACCCTTTTTTCTTCTCCACTTCTAACTTTTAACTCACCCCGCCATGTCCATTTACCGCGGAATTCATGGCAATTAATCTTCACCCACTCGCGGTGCGTCGGCATTGTGGAGTGTTTCCCTTTTCAAGCCCAAGTTGGCCGTGCCTGACTGCCTGCGAGCTCCAGGATGGACGAGAAAAGTTTTCTTCACACCTATCAACCGGAATGATGAAGTAGAAAGAACATTAACTCCGAAGCGTTCCGCGTATGTCTTTGATTTATCTGTCTTCGCCGTCCGTTTCGCGAACCAACGCATCGAAGAGACTGTTGATCTTCCTTTCGTCGGGACTGTTTGTTTTATTTCCTGTAGCTTTTGTTTCTGTCAGCTTCTCCGAAAAGTACTTTCCTATTTCCAGGATTACACCCGCGACCAAAGGAGCAGTTGAGCAAAAACAAGGAAAAACAAACTGAATGAGGCGACATCACGCGATTCGTTAGGAAAAATGAGCAGCACCTTCACGGAACTGTCGTCGTCCCGACATTGGGCTGCACCTCAATCCTCCCCCCCCCATCACGGAAAGTGACGAATGTTGATGATGATGGTTGTCATATTTCGTCACCGTCACCGGTTTGTGTGAGTTGTGTGTGTGTGTGTGTTGGCAGGAAATTTGTGCACGCTTATTGTGCGCCGTTTTGACTTTCACTCCGCCCTGTTCCCCTTTTGCGTTACGCTTTCCCAGACCCAACAAGGAAGCTCGTTTCGCTTTTCTTCTTGCTATTACGGTTCATTGGGTGAGAAAAGGACAATTTAGTATAGATTTTTGTGACATTGGCGAGGTTATGCTTCACACATGAGCGGAATTTTTCTCCGCTGCCTTCACGAACAGCGCTCCTGCCGTCATGCTTCCCTGCGGTAATGTGTTATGTTTTTGTGAGCTCAAATTAATGATATACCGTTTGGCACATTATGCTCGAGTCAGCGTTAGATTTGTTTGAAACAGAAAAAGAAACACAACGCAATGAATAATACAATTGGGCCGTGTGTATGACAATTTAACGTAAATGTATGTATGATTGCTTGAAATAGCTTACGTTGAAAAATAAAGAAACTGAAGTCTTTTCTTTTAAAGGACCTTCAATCATGATGGTTTTATACTTGTTGGACTAATTTCATCATTTTTTTGTTCAACTTGTGGCTCTGTTAATACAATTAAGAAAAAGTTTCACCCACATCATAAACATCCGGCGATTGATTTGTTTCGTTTTGTTTCGTAAAAAAACAAGTAAAAGTTTTACCCTACCTCTCTATCCAGTGACACAAGGTGGAAAAAGTTTGGTCCAGGCCCGGGAAATCTGTGAAGAAAACAAAAGAAAAGCTTCGGTAAGTAATGACTCGTGCTGACAACGGGCGAAAACGAATTACATAAATGGTGCGACAATGGGTGCGAAAACTTAGTTTCTGGCCCGCATCGGAAGCTTGATTCGGGCGGTGGGTGGAACAGGTGGATGAGAAAAAACGACATGGTCTCGAGATGGTTTGGAGATGCTGGAATTAGTAAATTTAGTTTTTTAATCTGTAGTCCCAAGATCTTCAGCTTGCCTCGCAGCGCGTGTCTGTTTTATGCTATGACTTTCTGCAACTTATGTCACAGAGCTTCCGGAGGTCAATGTCTCCATGGAAGGAAATTTGTTTTAAACTATTTCCTTTAGTTGCATGTTTCACTTTTGAGTTAAACTCTATTATTCATTATTTTGACAAAAGCAACAAGTACCACAACTGTCTCCCTCGTCAGTTGTTTCAACCTTGAATCTCTTCGGTAAGGACTTTGGTACCCTCATTCAGACATTTGTGGCGTGAAAAACCACCACTTAAGGAATCAACCGTGGTTTTCGCTTCACCGACACTCGTCTTTTGCGTGCTGACAGGCAAAATTTGTAGAATGTGACAATTGGCGATAATGGAAATGATTCCTTAAGCTCGCTCAAGTCGGTGGAAAAACAATCGTCCACTTAGCGGTGCGGTGCTGGCGGTCGGAGGGGTAAGGGACGAGTGGAGCTACGGAAAACTCCCCGGAAAGCTTATTCCAGTCGAACTGAACTTTTCGCCGACGCTCTGCAAACAATCATTCGATAATGCTTTAATTGAGAGTAAAGTTAGTGGGAAAATGGAGGCGATGTGAGGGCGAGTGTGGCTGTGTGCGTGTGTGTGGGTGTATTTCGATGCGCTACATCTGTTTTTCTTCAATCCCCGTGAACATGTTTGGCGCAAAGAGAGCGAAAAAAAGGAAGCGAGATGAAAAAGGGAAAGTTTTTCACCGGCAGCGCAAGTACACGGCTCATCGAAGCAAACACACACGACAGCGTGGGAAAACACATGAAAAGGAAGGAAAAGACAATTTGGAGCACATTACAGGGTACGTACACCAGCGAACAAACATATTTGACTTGATAGAAGTCAGTTGCGGATGGGAAAGGGGATGGTATGGATACGATGGTGTGCTTTGGAAAACTTTTTTCAAACAAAAAAAACGGAAAACTACAGCTACTCCTCTTCTCTTTTCCGTTCTTGGAAAATACCACCAGTCTCCTGTGCAACGAGCTCGACTGAACTCGGCGAGAATGTTTTTAACCTCCAAGCGACCATGATACGACCGGCGCGCGCGGGTGTGCGTGTGTATGTGTGTTGAAAGGACATACCCTTCGACGAAAAGTGGACGAAGTACGAGGAAAGCAACCGGGGCCGGGCGGCAATGATTTCACCGGTATCGGATGATGGAAATTGGATCGTGAGAATGCGTACCAGCTGGTCACGCGGCAAGAAAGTTCTAAAAGATGGTAAAAAGAAAATGAAAAACCACTCCAAAAACAGAAAAGGAAGATGATGATGGTACTTCTAACGCCAACCATTGAGGGCGGAAAGTGAGGATCAAAGCCGATCGTCGACTCGGTCGCTGACTGCTACCCAAGGCTTGGTAAAGATATGTGGAAATAATCAAAGATGATGGCTGGAAAATGGCGGAACGGAACGTATCCGGACAGTTCTTCCGCCATACGGAAGTTCGTTCTGCGAGGAAGGAAACCAATTGGATTCAATTTATAAATTTCATCACGAAAAGCTTTTCCGACATATGAATGGAAGTCGAAAACATTAAAGAGCTGCGAGCGCAAGGGAAGGGAGTTGAAATATGTTTGGGTATGTAAGGCGGCTCTCCAATCCAATATCATCTCGTCAGCTAGTTCGATTGTCTTCTGAGATGGAAGACTGAGAGGTATTTTTAGAGTTTCGGGAATCAAATAGGATGATTGAAAAAAGGCTGCTCACTTCACTTAAAAATCACTTTGAAAATCAAATAAAATGTTGATCGAGTGCTGATAATACAAGTTTGCCGTTGTAAAAGCCTTCAACAGTAGGTTCAAACAGTTACCGATGGAGGTATAAACATCTTTTACCATTCTGCACAGCATAGAAATATACCGAGTTTTGTTTGATCGCAAAAGAATACCACAGAGGACTATATTCTAAACATTCTAAACTCAGTCATTCCAACCATAAGCCATCAATCTTCATCACCCGACGATCTAACGCGCCAAACGGTTTCTCTAAAACGGTAGAGTTGAACAAACTTCATCAGTCACGACAACAACCGATCGGAGGAATAAAAACAACCTCGGCTGATGTCATTTACAGATGCGTCGGAGTTTAAAAAAAGGCATACGATCTGCATCCTCGATCGCCGGCTCAGCATGGTCCGAAGTTTTTGCGATGCGTTTCATCATCAATTCCATGTCCATCATCTCATCCTCCGCAGGCAGCTTACATCGCATTACTCCCATAGAAGGCACAGGAGGCTAGAAGAGAGCTGGGGAGACACGAGCCAGAATGACAGAGCGTCCGGTTTCTCTGGTCTTACCATGTGATGCGCTGAAGGTCATCTAGCGAGCGGTTTTCGCGTGGGGGAACATCTGATATCATGCATAAACCCACCCCGTAGAGATGTTTGCTCAGTTCCAACTGGCGCGACT
>KE524868.1:138270-156416 GCA_000441895.2 Anopheles sinensis | reverse complement strand
CAACCGGTTAGGGGAGCAAGTTGTCAACCTCGCTAAAAGTCTTCGTTTGTTGTAATGTGTTTGTTGACTTTGATCCACACCGGTACGTACACGCAACAAAAGTGAATTAACTGCTGTGTCTTTCTAATCATCTTTTAATTCAATTAAAATTTGTACCGCCGATGTTTTCATGCACCAATTGGCAATCCTTTGTCAAGCAACGGATTCGGTACGGTAAACGTGAAGAACCTCTCATCGAATGTTACCCATTGACATGGCATTTCATGTTTACCACGACGGATCTGTTGTTCGACAGAACGAAAATCACTTGAAATAAAAATGGTGAAAAATAGGAGAATTTTTTGTATTACAGCTGAAAACAACTTTCTTGATTGAAAACAACGATTTTCAAACAGTTTGTTATCAATAGAAACATCATTTGCTAACGAAAAAGCTGAATTTTGTGAAGTTTGAAGTTTACTCCCCTAATCGATTGCAAAGTTCCCCTTTGGTTTTGCACTATTCCCCTAGCTGTCTGAAACATTCCCCTATATGATTGCAACGTTCTCTCTACCGATTGAAAACATCCCCTATGTCAATGAAACTTTCCCTCTACCGGTTGAAACATTCCATTATATGGATCGAAACCCTGTAACTGACCACACAACGGTTCGAATATTCGTAGGTTGAAATTAACGAATAAATGTATCACCCATTGCATACGTTCAGGTATAATATCGCACAAGAGGTGTTGCCAGAACCGGGAAAATGGCGGCAGGGGCCTTATTTACTCTTTTACCAAGATTCGAACTTGGACTTATAAACGGAAGCCTTGAGTAGGAATATTATAAACGTAGGAAACATTTCATGCATGGAAATTTTTGGGCGCTGGCGCTGTCACAGTCCCAGAGGCCGAGAAAGTAATCAACAGTAGCTGGACTGTCAACAATTTCTTAATTTTTACTTTCGGCGATATTTAGCAGGATAGCCAGTCTAATAAAAGTTGAGATAACCAAGAGTCTACATAAACTATGAGTAATTCCACCATACTAACCATGCCTTGACTGGGGCTCGCATTCACGCATTGTTCTTCCCAGTTCATTGACCTACACATGACACGTATCCTTAACCAGGTACATGTGTATTTTATGTTTCTCAATTTTTAATTATTTGTATTTTCTAAAATGATTCACCGAATTTAATTTTTTTACCAAAGACATCAAAAAATATTTAATTTAACTCCTATTACATTTTTCTGCAGTGAAAGGTCTCTTCCTATACGTTAAGTGTGCTCTTCCGTTCCGCCAAAACAAACGTGTTTTATAACTTAGTCGGTAATCATAAGACGGTCCTATTACAAACATGCTTTATATTCATTATTTATAAAGAAGGCACACACAACGGTTTTTCAGCGAAAAACTACTCTTATATAAATGTTATTATACAACATAAACATTACTTTCAGATAAGTTTGCTATACAGTCGAAATATCTCCCTGTGCATGTATTACGGCATCATGTATGGTGGGAAATATAAGGAAGCCTCCTTCTCCTATCGATTCTGCATGCAATAGCGCATCGTAGACGCAATCGGCGGGAGTAGCAAGCAGTAGCTCGACGTTGATCTTCTCCAATTGTTGCTTTACCTCCGTAAGCATTTTGCAAGCCGCTGTATCAACGTGAGGAACACTACTCAAATCTATAATTACCGTTTTGGTTGACTGTAAGCTTGTTGATTCTCCGTTGTAGCGAGGAATCAACGATGCATTGGAACGATGAAGAACTTTAGTTTCTTTGTACAGTGCTTTTTTAAAGTTAGTTTTGTTCGCAAAATTAATTGCACCAGTATATTTGAAGATTTTTATGTGTGCGAGCTCTTCCGCCCGCTGATGACTACCAATGTCAACATAAATTGCGGTATCTGGTACTGTTCCAAGGATGCTGTAGTACGTCCTCCAACCTTTGACGTAAAGTGCAAGTAATGAGATTGCTGCACCGATTAACAGGCCTATGTCAATGTCGATGATAACTACTGATAGAAACGTTACACACCACACGAAAAGTTCTAAGCTACCTTCTCGTTGGAATTTCTTTATATGATATACTTGTATGAGCATTCCCTTTAAAGCAACAACAATTATGGCCGCTAACACACATCGTGGGAGGCTTTCGAAATAAGGTCCAACCCAAAGTAAAACTACTAGCATTATCATTGAAGAAAAAACCGCGGCTATTTGAGTCTTTCCTCCAGTTTGATGCTGGATCAACGATCGAGACAGTGAACAAGCGGTTGGGATGCATGAAAACATTGATCCAATCACGTTTGTGACCCCGAGGGCTACTAATTCTTGATTAGGGCGCACCTCATAGTTATCCTTTTGAGCAAAAATCATTCCCATGGACATGACAATTGAATACCCTACGATCGTTACAGCTATACTGTCAACGGCAACGGCTTTGATTAAAGCAAGCGGAGGAAATTGAGGTGCTGGAAGCCTGGAAAATACAAATAATATGATTATTACAATACACTTATCTAATTAAACATTTATAAATACCCGGTTGGTATAGACCCAACTAATCCAACGCCAAAATCAGGTCCAAGTCTTATCAAGTACGATACTACTGTGCCTCCAACGACAGCCATTAATTCGGCCGGTACTGGAAATCGACACTTAGTAGAGAGCCAAGGTTTGAGATATTCGTTCATGAAAATCATAAACAGAATAACGATCAGGGATGTGTACACAGCTGTCAGATTGGCATTTGGAACTTGATCGAAGATATCTCTCAACGACAGAATAACTTTGAATGCTCCTTTATAGCGTGGAATGGAAACTCCTAGTAGATCCTTGAGTTGACTGACCATAACGTGCACGGCAGCTGCTGTTGTAAAACCACTGACCAATGGTTCACTTAGTAATGAAGATAGCATACCTAACCGCGCTGCACTCATGGCAAACTATATATAAATTAAATAGAAGGTGTGAAATTGGCAGGTTATTTTATAATTTATAAACAATAAATACTCACATAAATTATCCCAGCTACGAAGGAAACAGCCGTTGCCACTTGGATAGGAGTGTACACCACCTCTGCTATAGGAGCTATCGCAGGATCTATTGCGGCAGTTTCATTGAGCTGAAATAAGTCATTCATTTGTATATTTGTTACGGAGAACGATGGACTTCAACTATCATACCGCTAATGTAGGAACAAACGTCGCATAAGTTGCCACGATCTTGGCAGTCATTAAACTTGTCACTGCAAATGTTCCCATCGAAATGTGGCGCGATGTGCCCATCACGGCATAAACGAGTGAATGGAAGAAAGCCATGTACAGACCCACGTTGGCGGCAACACCTGCAAGTATTCCGTAAGCCATTCCTTGTGGTATTTGCAGAACGGCTACTGTCAGTCCAGCAGTCATATCACTGAAGAGATCGTTTTTAAGAGAATATTTCGGAAGCCATTGTAGGATAGGGAAAAACGCCTTGAGAGTAGAAATACATCGAAAATCTCGAACCGAAGATCCAATTGAGTCGATAGCTGAAACATAGAAAAATACAATGAATTTTGTGCCCTCGTATGATTTTCTTGAGTATTTATATGATTAACAAAATTTATTATTGTTTGAATACAATAATCTGTATCCTTTGGGAAGCTTTATCTTTGTTCTGTTTTTGAAAACCATTTGTTTAGTTCAAATGATTCAAATATTATCAGAAATGATCGTACTAAAAACAACATCGATCAAAATGAAGTTCATGTTAGTAAATGTCAGTAGTACGTGTAGAAGTAGGCCTATATTTCGGAAGAACGAAAACTCGAAGCTCATATAAGCCTATTTAAAAAAAACCCATATATTTACAAAAAAATGAAAAAAACCAACTGTCGTGAATGTAACACAGTCTATTTTTACCAATTGATGCGTAGTTTTCACAGTGAACAACTGCATTGGTTGGCAACGGTTTTGTGTATTAGTTTCGCAATGTTAACCTAGATTTCACAAAAAAAACTATGTGTAATAATTTGAATTCGTTCATTTATATGAATATTGAATAAAAACAATAAACATGCTAATTCCGCGTTTTTTCTCAACAAACATTCCCACACTGACAAAAGTGATAAGTGATAGCAAGCTGCCACTTTTTGTTTTCGTAAAAAATAGACATGTTCCTATTTCGCGCGCCCTTTTACATTTTGTAACTTCGAGTTGAGCAGGTTTATTTTTAAAGCCCGAAAGGCTCCACCGATACTGTTATTTGCATTTGCTTGGAAAATTTATAGTAGACGAGCAAATCATTATTTGCTTATATTGCGTCAGACATGCTAAGTGTTGAACTCCAAAAATGGAGTAAAAAATCCTGCTAAGAAAGCTACGAACATATCGATAAATCGTAAATAAAAACATATAACTACGCTCATTTTGTTATTGGCCAACCATTGCTCATTTTGTTATTGGCGGCTCACTATCTCGTGGTTATCCTTTATGTACCATGTCATGCAACTGAACTCGATCTTGGGTAGTAAGACTAGATTAATCAAAATGTAATAAGCTATTTTTCGTATATTTTGGATAGCCGACGAATTGGTGATGGTCAGAGTGGAATAATATACGTATTAAAACATTGTTTCTATTTCCACAGTGTAGCTACTACTCTGTTGCAGACATTATCATCATTTATCTAAATCTTATCATTCTACCCGTGCGACAGAAAACACGAAAGCTAAATACTGTGAATTGCACTTACCAGTTGGCTTCAGGCGTTCGTACTGAGACAGCTGATTAAAAGCCTCCTGATGAAGACATTGTCTGGACACGAGGTAGGACAGTTCACTGTATTGTGGTGTTTCCTTCGATGTTCTTTCAAGAAGCCATTGAAGTTTTCGTTTTGGTCGGAAGAGGAGTAAATAAAGGGAATAGTTAAACATTAAATTGAACTGCTCTCGCATTCGTCATGCGTTATGCTTTTGCTGGTAACAGTGGTAGCCAAACTGGGAAAGTGTATTTAACACAAACCTGCCATCTTCAAGCGGCGTCTTCTGATTGATCATACTGTTACCAACCGCTTCGCTTAGCTGTCGAAGATCGGTGTAACTTTCGTTGTGAATAATTAATGTGAATACCCACGAAGTAGATTAAGGTTCACTACATACAAACAGTCGATAATAACAATGATTTCTTTACATACGAGGTAGTAGTAGTTCACTTTTCACACTTGCATAACACTCTGGGTCACATACGATGCGATTGACCAAGGAAATGACAGATTACACTTCTCTGTAACTGATAACTATTGCTATTGCTCCGATGCTAGTGCGTTTTGGGAATCCTAACAAAATTTCATTGCTTCTTCGTGTTCGAACACTAACACAAGCACTATCAACACAAAACAGCACCGGTGACCTATGTTTTTTCGGTTCTGCTGTTGTGACGGTCTTTAGCAAATAGCTGTGGCAGCGCGCTTTCAGCCGCTTGCACGATCGACAGTCGGAAGCGTTCTGAAAGTACATTAAAACTGATCAGTTGTGTGCACTTCTTGCCTGTCGGACTCCGGCACCAACCTATTCACACATAGAAATGTGTGTTCTGTAAATACACCTAAAACTGCCAGATATAAAGAGAAAGAAAATTTGTAGTCTCTCTGAGACATACCAAAAGAAAGAGCGATGAAGAGAGCGAGAGTAAAATGAAAAAAGAAAATGAGTAAAAATTAAACGAAGCGCATCGTTTCCCCATAGGGAATTGATTAACCACATAGTTGATACAACGCGCTTCGCTTAAGAGCGCGCTCGCGATGCGGCTAATCGATTGCACGGCTCCTAAAAGAGCAATAAGGCTTCGGTTCCATCGTTATTTTCGTTCGCAATACAATTATTAAGTATAACAGTTGTTTTTATCACAATTGGCACTGCTCATAAGATGCCGCCGTCTTAATTCAGGCGTCAAAAAATGGAAACAGTTTTACTAGACGTCACAAATTGTGACCCAGGAGATCGCACATGTCGTACGAAGCTGGATGGAGATAGCTATTCAATGGCAATTGTCAACCTCTAACGTTGGCGTTAACAAACTACCTTGCACTTGGTTTTTGCTTTCCGGCGTACAGGTTTCAGCTGATTCGGTCACGCTGCTAGTTACGTACAGTGGATGACCTCAGCAGCGCGCCAAGTCCTCTCAAAGACGATCTTTATCGCAAATTTATATGCATATGGTGATGAATCAATCGAACGATTGTCGCGTGTCTGGGTAAAACCTATTTTAATCGACGTACAATGTCAATACACGAACTGGAAGAAGGTCGGCCGACGAGCTGGGGAATGTTCAAATTTTACGGTCTGTCTACTTTTGACGGTTATCAGTTACATGCAAAGATGAAAATAAAAACGTGAAAGGCTGATTAGCCTGTTTCGTATCGAACATTTGTCGTTCAAAATATGTTCCTTACGTTACGACAACGTTGTTTCTTAGACAGCAAAGCACGTTTTCCTTCATTTCTAACAACCTACGAATCGTTTGACAAAAAAAAAAGTAAATAAAACTCTTAGATGTATGGAATTCAGTTCAGATATACCTGGCGTAAGGTAATTTACGGGCATCCCTGTAAACAAAAAACTTTATTGTTTGGTTTAGCTGGTTCTCCATCAATAGAAAAAAATCGGGCAATATGCACTATTGTAGTATAATTTACCAGTGGTTTAACTGCGTTAAAAAATGTATTGGTTGAGTAAATTCGTTTGTCAACTTTTTTTATGGATTGTACGTAAATTGTGCGCATGTGAAATTGCGTTTAATAGATAAAACGAAGTAAAATTATGTAGGGCTGAAATAAATTTAGAAATGAGTGTAGATCTATATTGTAGAATTATTTTCCATCATCATAGTATTCTTGCTTCGAAAATAAAAAGTTAACGGCTTCAACGGCGCCGATTTATTTTACGCATATTTTAACACAAGTCTTCATGCAATTGATACAAAATGTTAAAAATCTACTCTCAATAGATGAAAGTAAGTGGAAGTTGTTTATTAAGCCCAATGGAAGCAATTAATTGAGGCCATTTTCAACACTCAATCGTTCAGAAAAAAACAAGTTAGCATAGCCAATACAGTTTTCCACCATCAATGTATTGCTTTAGCTGATATACCACCAGTTTTATTCTCTTTATTGATTTGTACTGACACTTTGACTTCTTTGAGTGTTCGAATTTAGAAGGTCCAATTGAAAGCCGGTCATTTGCCTTGCTGCTAGTCAATCGTCAAGTCTTAACTGAAAGGAACCGGCGGGAAGAATCCGCCATTGCACGACAAAATCTGTTAGCCGTACGGCGTTTATTCCGGAGAATACAGAACAGTACTCACAGGGCAAGGACTACTGGATGATCTAGCCGCCAAAGTTGTTTTTGGGCTGTCTTAATGGATAACGGAGGTTATTTTATTTTTATTGAGATGGTTTCGTCAGTATGTTCGAGATAGTTAATTGCAATAGATTGGCATATGTCCATGACTGATTTTGAATAGCGTCATACGGCACAGACCACCCATGGTTCCTCCAGGGGATCTAGAATCGGTCACCCTACTGTCAATCAATACAGGCGAACAACAATCTGCTTCTTGATGAACAAAATGTTTCAATTAAATCAATTCAACTGTCTTTAGAGTGTCAGAACCGTTTCGGTTAGATCACAAGGCAATGTAGTCTATCAGTAAAGTTTTGACAGACATGCCTTTCATAACTGATACCGTGTGATACGTGTCTCAGGGCAGTGGCTATCAAATATGATAACCACCCTGTATGATGTTTGCAATTAACGATAAGACTCATAATCCTGCAAAAACGTAGGATCACATTTCTTTTGTTATATTTCGAGGTAATGAGACTAAGAAAAACTGATCCCAATTGAAGATAAATTATAATTGAATTGACCTATGATTGTGAGTACATTCGGTGCGGTTTGAAGCTAAGCGTGCCTCGACATCCCTCCATCTGAGGAAATTTAGTGTGATCGATATACGGTATAAATGTATTTTAAATTAACCAAATGTCTGCTCTTCGTAGTACCGGGAGCCTAGCCGGTTGCAATAAAGCAGATGTGTCAAACTCATTTCATGAGCGGGCCGCATTTATACTTTTCCGATGATTCGCGGGCCGCATTAATACATTTCCAATGATTCGCGGACCGCAAAGTTGAATAGAAAATTAACATGGTTCAGCAAAAATCGGTTTAAAAATGCACAAAATTTCACTTTCGTATCTTTCATTTACGTCTACAGTTTGCAGACTCAGATGATTTAAACTAATATTCAATTTTTCGGTAATAAATTCTTAAAATAATAAATAATAATTCTAAAAATCAATCTCAGTAAATTCTCGCGGGCCGCATCCAAAATCTAAAAGGGCCGCATGCGGCCCGCTGGCCACCAGTTTGACATACCTGCAATAAAGCATTACACAACACACATACACAAAAAAAATTTGGTTTAGGTGAAAAGATTTGGCAGCAAGGTGACAATTAAAAGCAAACGAAATATTTTTACTTGAAAAAAAATAGCACCAATCAAATGAAACGATCTAGGAAAAGTAACAAGTATGCTTTAAAAGCAACAAAGCCAGTTCAAGTCTTCAAACCTCCTATTATCTTAACAGCATCATATGGCATGGCTGATAGTGAAAACAAGAATTGCTGATAAGATATATAATGCCTTCAACTTTTATGGATGATGATGACAGTTAGTAAATCAAACAAAAAATTTGTTTATAAAAGGGGGAAATGTCATATTTAAAAATTCCCCATTATATTTCATCATCTGGTGAACTGGATATAATCAACATTAGAATAATCAGATACTATTGTGGCCGCACAATCTCTCGGTCTAACTGAATACCCTTTACCTTTGATAAAACATTGATTTAAGGTTAAAGTAAGTCGTTAATTCTTTTTTAAATTTGTTTTTATGATATGATGTAAGTGAACACAGATTCATGATTTGACATTGATATGAATCAAGCTGTCTTTGCTTTTAAATACAGTAACCTTTGGATCGAATGATAAATTCTCTGTTTCTACTCGGCCATAGAGTTTGACGGCTACGTCCGCCTATTCCTCTATATTTACAACAGGGAACATATTTAGGCTTTTCCCATACTACAGAGAATTACTGGTACTATGGCTTACAGCTGATCACGTTATACTGCTGATTCGTATAAAATTGGCACAAAAAACTGGCTGTAGTGTTGATTATTATGGTCTTACAAAGACCGATTGTTTGTTTACTTTATTTCTGTCAGCTCGGAAAACCGTCCACTTTCTATTGTACCATCAAACATCATTTGTAAAGCGGCTTGAGTAACACTTCAGTTCACTTTGTTATTTTTAATACACACCGGGTTATAGAGGAATCCATCTACACTAATATTGATTCAGATTTTCATTCGTTAAATGCGTATACACGGTGCACATCCTTTTGTCCCTGTTGCAGTTTGTTTGTGTCTTCATCGTAAAACGCGACAATTTATTCTACAGCGTGGTCGCCACCTGATAGCATAACAGTGTCAACGAAAGTGACACATCAAGCGCTTGCGCATTAGAGCCGTATTATTCTGAGAAAAATCTTACTGGTTTTTATTTCTGAAGTTAGGAAAAGTACCCGATGAATTAGGATACCTTAAATGTAAATCAACCGATTTCCAAAGGCAGGCTCCTTGTTTCAGAGAGCACTTGAAACGGTCGTCGATTTAATGAGTTTCCAAAATTTCGCTCACTTTTAGATTACCAAGATAGATATCCCAACTGCGATAAGGCCTGCTAACAGCAGGTAAAGACAGCAAAGTATCTGAGGATTGGTAGCAAGAACCTGCGCTTCAAGTTCATTTGCTACTCACCGGATGTAAAAAACAGGTAAAGCTATTAGTGCAAGGATCTCATAAAAAAGGGATTTCCTGTTAACATGACCCTGAAGCTTCAATAAAAAGGTTTGTAAAGCGGGTCGGCAAATCTTGTTTTTCAAACTATAGTATTTTTATCGATTGCCGTTATTTCTGAATGACGTCCATTCAAAGTCAACCAAACCGTTTATTTTTAAATCGTGATGAACCGGTTATTTTGAAACTTTTCAAAGAGAAATCGCTCATAACTTTTTTAAAATATCCGTTAGAATTACTTCGATTTATGTTGGTTATGGCAATGGAAAATAACTAGGAAAAGCCATTTTTAAGCGTTAGGGGAATGTTTGAACGGAAATGAAACACCACATACCTGTTTTGGTTCATTGAGGCGAGTTGACAGTCTATCGTTTGTTTACAGTTCCTTTATCAATATTACGTTTGTCACACAGGATGTATGAAATATATTAAATCCTTGATTACTGGTTGGTGCTTTATTCATGATCAATCCTGATTTTTGCGCTCATATTTTCGCGGGGTTTGTTAGTGGGTGTGTTATAACTAAACGCCCACAAAATGCTGTCCGTTTAGAAGATCAAGTTTCTCGGTATTATTAGAAACAAAGTTTGATGCAAGTTTGAACAATACAGTTTCAAATGAACTTATTAGACTTGTTTTGTTGACTACTCTTTTGTTCATGTTTTGAATAGTTATGAACTATTCAATCCTCCTTTCGATTTTATTTTTAATAATTCAATTTGCTGCAGTATGCAAAACGAGTCAAAATCCCCATGCGTATCTTTCCTCAAGATGCCTACTGTTTGCAATGTTTTCGTAAGAGAACTATTTTCTTTTCATAACGTATTTTTTTACTTTCCCTTTCTTTAATGCCAATTTTGAAATGTGTTAACACATTTTTATAATACACAAAACCATTTGATGGATCCATTAAACTACCATTTTATGATAATGCTGCTTCTTTGATGTCGAAAAATATGAATCAGGATAAGACTATATGTTTTATAGTAGAGGACGCATTTAGTCTCCATTTGGATGCGTCATCACTAGCTCTGGTCTCGACAGTTGGTTTATTTCGACTTTTTGTTTATACTTTACGCTAACCTTGAAAGATGAATGAAAAAAACCAACTGGAGGAATTAAAACTTGCAAAAGTTAAGTATACGGCCACAAATGACAAACAAGTGATTTCGTACATCAAGCTATTCAAAAAGTACCTTTAAAATCCAGCACAGACTAACGGATATACCGTGCCAGGTTACGAAGAGTCAACGGCCTCAAAATGGCTTGTAGTAAATTGATATCTCCAATTAACTTTTTCTTTATCTTTGCTCAAGTCTGACTGAACAATTATAGGTTGTTTTCTAGGATCATTTACAGAGCGATGTGTTCCAATGACGTTCCTATTACTGGCACTCACTCCATAGCCGTCTTCTAGGGTTTTCCCTATACTTGCACTAAACTTACGATAATTTTCCCCGTACAGTGGGTTAGTACGAATGACTCGTTCTGCCGTCTTTATCCGATGGCTAATGCCGGTGACTTGATATTCGTCTTCATCATGCATGTCACTGAAGTCATTGTTTTTGTGTCGATGATTCTTCCGATTGAAGAGATTCGATCGGAAGAACAGCTTACGTCATAATATGCTCGACAAGTTTGTATTGCTGTTCTTTTTCAAAATATATACACATATGCATAACACTGCCAGCAGCATACAAACTAACGTGAGCATAGAAAAAAAGGCATGTTTATACTTGGATGCGGCTGCCGACTCCCGGAAAATATCATGTTCCTCCTCCAATGTTAAATCGACTCGACGATTATGCAGCTTGTCTTGGTTAGTTTCGTTTACGATTCGGCTTAGTTTAGGAAGAAATTCATCCCAAAAACTGTTAATTTTTCGTAAATAGAAGAAGTATTCCGAATTTCGTACATTACTCAACATCAATGTGCTTTTTGGCGTACGCAAGGTATCCTCTTCGATGTGTATGTTTGGATTGAGATTGTACGGATTAGATGCTGTATTCACTTTATTCGTGGGAATGTTGACGCGATCTCCGCTGGATAAGAGCTTCTCTTCGATTTCTTGCAGATTTTCAATAAATGTATTTTCCAACGAAGCATGATCGCTGCGATGCAGTGCATCCGGTTTCGATGAGATTAATTTGATATATTTCTGTTCATCGTTGTACGGGGTCCATAAATTATATTGATTCCCTGGAGTTGGATCACTGTCAATGAAGAATAAAAATAAAGAATGAATGAATAGTACAGCTAAATAAAAGCAATCAATTCAACTTACCCCCCTTTGATGAACTCTGTAGACAATGCGCGAAACTTTTTACACAGCTTGTCCTCCACCTGGGTCAACCGCCTTCGTCCAATTTCTCGATAAAGACTTGGGCCCATCAGAAATGGTAGATCAGAGGAATGCGACGCGCCTCCAAAGAAGTTAATTTGGCCCCTCATATCCATCGCATTCGGGTGGTGAAAAAGATATGCGTAGACTGGTGCATGGCTTGCATGCGTATTAGGATCTTGTGTAGTATTTCTATAATCGTCCTTTTCTGGGTCTCTAGGAACTTGGCCTGGCAGTTGCTTAGGCTTGCCAAGAACACGTAATGTTTTATAGAACGGTACTTCGTAGCGCGTTTCGGAAACAACCCTTACAAGGGCTTGAAGAAGATGGGCTTTTGTTCGTGGTATTTCGTCGAAAAATCTCCAGTTTATGATTTCTTTTATCTAGGATTAAAAAGAATAAAAATTAATTCATGAGAATAGATAATTATTAAATAATTCTTTTACCTGGTCTTGTCCGAGTCCATCGAAGTGGTACTGTTCAATAATATTAGGCAGCAGCGTATCGTTGATGTAATTTTTCAATGATTCGTAGCTTTGACGGGCCAACTCAACCCATTTGCTGTACAAAAATGCTCCTTCGTTACTGGTGATACCGAACATAACCGGCATATCATGCGATGTGGCTTCAAACAGTATCTGGGGATCGGCGGGTATGTACCGGTCAGCGGGAGGAAGATAATTGTCCAGTATTGGGCCGAGGTTTACTGTATAGTTCCCATTCTTATAAACGTACTCATAGGCGCGTAAAAGATCGTGTATACTTTTTTGCTGAAGACATTTAAGTATGTTTCTTCCAACGTCATAGTTGCAGGCCAGAATCTTGACGATTTCTTGTGAGAGTAGGTTATCGGTGTTCAACGCAGAGTATGACGAAAAAATCGTCCCTGACATAATAACTGCTCGCGCAAAAAAACCTCGTGCTCGCGGGCTCACCATGTGGGTCATGACATTAGGTCCTCCAGTGGTTCCATGACCGAGTAATGTCACACGAGTCGCATCACCTCCAAACTTCTGTATGTTATTCTTTATCCAAACAAGTGCCATCTGTTGATCCAATAGTCCCAAGTTTCCCGGTGCGTACTTTTGTCCCAGCGACAGCCAGCCAAACACATTGGTTCTATATTGAACTGTCACTACAATTATGCCGTCCGATGCTAGATCCAAACCACTGGCACGATTTTTATTCCAGTCAAATGCCATTTCTTCACCGGTTATCATCACTAACACAGGGAATCCGCCATACTGAAGGGCAGTTTCTGGTATCCAGATGTTCAAATACAGGCAGTCTTCGCTGGTTTCTCGGGGTCGAAACTGATGTTCACTTCCAATGTCCTCATAACTGCTATTTTCGAGTTGTGGACAAATTGGCTTAAAGTCACGCGCATACAGAGTTTTATTCCATCCAACGCTTGGTAGAGGTGCTGCGAAGCGAAGCTCGTTAATTGGAGGTTGTGCGTACGGTATACCAAGATAGGTGTAAATTGGTATGCGGGACGTTTCGGGAAACACTTTGAGCTGTTGGCCAAACATAAATAATTAGAATATACTCTGATTACTTTTTTGCGATTCAATGCGGTAATTCCTTACCCCAACAACTGTTCCCTGGGGCAGTGCAATGCTCGCATCCTGTAGTTGTCCGAAGGAGGCTTTAACAACAGCCACGATCACATATGAAACAACTACACGTTTCAGTAACATTATTAAATTAACATTTCTATTCCACTCACAATTACTTAAACAGCTTCTCAATTGTCCTTGAAAACTGAAAGTATACCGTAGTTAAAAAAATATTTTGGAATAAATAAAGTTATAATCTCTTGCATTTTCAAATTTTCATCACAGTTTGGGCTAAAATTATTTCAAATCCGGTCATGGATGACGAATTTAAATAATTGAGATAAAAATGCGCGACACGTAAAATTTGTTCTCCTTTCAAAATGTTATTTTAACGATGGCTCATAAAATGAAAAATCAGTACAGAAATTGTTGAGGCACAATTTTGCTTACAATGAAGTGAGTTACCGAATTGACCATGGAAAATTAAACAAAACATAACTAATATTATTTAATATCTAGCTCGTTGCATTGTTTTCATAACGTATGTCTGGTTATCGTGTTACCACATCTATTTAGCATTTAGTTTGATATATGTAATGTTATGCAGATGAACCAATTAGTGAAAAATATATGACACGTAGCGTAGTGAAAACGAGTGTTGATCTTTTCAACTCGTCAACGTTGATCATGGTGTTTAGGAAATTTGAAATAAACTTCCAAGCACAATTGTGCCTTCCACTTTTTTTGGATCATAATCCACAAAAATTCCACATAGTTTACTATTTATTATTGTTCAGGATGCTAAAACGAGTTTGTTTTTGAATTCGGTGAAACATGGTCACGAGCTGAAGCAAAGATTGATTCCGGTCTGACCATTAGCATGAAAATGTTCAAAAGCAATAACAGAATGGGAGGAAATCAGAGAACATTTTTTCATTCACGGTTTATGCCGTATTACGCATTTCCCCTATGCATGTACATATTCTGTAGGTCCCCATATGGAGGGGTTCCCCGTGTAGGGTGACAATGAGTGGCAGAAGCAACAGCGTTTCGGTTGAACGAATTTGCGTTTACTGAAATCATGCTTGTAACCTGATGGTCTGTTTCGAAAGTTTTTTTTTTATATGTTTGGAGTAGTATTTAATCGAATTTAGCCAAAAAACCACTACTTCACAATAAATGAAGAAGAGTGAAAACATCCGTAAAGAATCGACAAATACGTAAATTAAGAAGTATGCATATACATAATGATTAATCGTGGAATATGGTGGAAAATAAAAGGTTTTAATTATTTGTCGTGTATTCACTACCCTTCACAAAGCATTTATAAATTTTTCAAAATAATAGCTAACTATACAAACTATTCAGGAAGGAAAAGTTGGCTTTCACACATAGATTTTTTTTAATATTGAAAACTCGTTACAAAACAGTTCACTCACATTATCCGTTTTCACTTGACTGTTTAAAAGAATTACTGTGGCCCGTAACAGAGAACTTTTGGTTAATAAAATCAACTGTCTTGTTTGGCCGGCAAACAAACACTGACCCATGTGTTTCAAAGTTCCGGTAGTTGAACCACGGTGGTTGGCGCTGTTTCATTTGCAACAACGCATTAACTGAATGCTTTTGAAGGTGAGAATAAAAGGGGAAATGATTCCAGAACAAGGGTCATTCCATTCGATAGCCTCGAAACAGTTGTTGTGGTCCAGCACGCTTTGAGATAAAGCAACGTCACTAGAGTGTGGTGTGTAGCTCGGATGAAAGTTTATTTTGTAATTTTAGAGAAGGCTGTATGTTTTGTTATTTTTGATTTCCAAATAAACAAATAAACAAATAAAATTTTACTTCGCATCCAATATAAATCGTTAAAATGGAACATTTCTCTTGAATTGTAAATTATTCAAAGGTTTCTTTGAAAACCAACAGCCACAAACAAATAATCTCACCAAGAACAAATAAAGTTAAGCCAAACATCATGGAACATTGGAATTTTAACGGTTGGTATTAATATTATGTAATTAGTATCCTAAATCACCGTAAATAGGGTTATTTTAGGTGAGCACGAAGCGCCAAATAATAGTTGCTAATAAAATTTAATAGTTCATTGTAGCATTCATAGCAAAAATAAATTGTTACTCCGAAATTTTCTTTAAACTCAATACGGCGTTCTGAACGAAATATTTTATCTCGTTTTCTCTGTACATCGGTTCGGGGGATTTGTCTGAGAATATGTCGTAGTGTGCTAATATTCACAAAAAGAAATTGCAAGATCATACAAGATACTTAAAATGATGTTCAATCTTCACTTTGACTATTTCAATGAATTAATTCGTAACCTAGTAATATAATTTGGGATTCCCGGTACGCACCCCTTGAGGAAAACTATTGAATTTTCTATGAACTTGGCTCCTGATTGTTGATTTTATCTATGAATTGTGTTCATTAGGTTTCAAACTAGTAACCTGTTCCTGTTTTTTTGCTTTTATAGCTAAGAAAATCATTTGTTTTCAATTATTTTCGTTTATTTCGCGTTTCTGTTAATGTAGAGCTGTGAAACCTGCAGGGTGACCAAATTTAGTTTGCTCTTACTACTTTTTACGCATCCAAAACTCGTTTTTCATGTGAAATTGGAAAGGGTGGGTATTGCCTCAGGGGTGCGTATTACCCCGGGAACCCCTGCGTTAATTTGTTTTAAGATTAATAGATATAAGTAATACAGGTAGTTAATTAGGTAGTTTGTAAAGCGTATAAAAAAATAATGTACGGTTTCCAAGCAGGGGGAAAGTGTGGCAAAATGCACCGGTGGGGTAATATGCACCGGCATGATTTTAGCTGAATTATGGCCTTTAAAAATAAATTAATCAATGAAATCTGTTCTTATATATGCGTCTTATATATGCTATGTGAGTTACACGGTTCTATATTAAAAATTAACAAAAAAATGTAATAAAACAAATTGAGTCCCAAACCATGTAAGATTTCGCTACCTTTATTAAAGGAATTATAAGTGTACAAATGTAATATTGCATCCGAACAAGCATTCATGAAATACCTGAATACTTAATTTAGCGAATACTGACGAAATTTTTGTTGAAAATTCTTCCTTTTTTTATTATAGACAAAATTTGAACTCGCCTCAGTAGGGGGCAATACGCACCCCCTAAGGTGAAGTAAAATGCCATCATGTTTAAAATGTTAACAAAGAGGCATAATGCACCAAAACAAGAGTAAGTCAAAGTTTTACGCATGTTACCTTCATAATCGACGCTTCTTTATGTAAATATAAAGGTTAACCCAAGGCGGTGTGAAGAGAAAGCCATGTACATAACGGTAAAAATTTTCAATAATTGTTCGGAAATCAGCAAAGATCTTATACCCAAACTGTCTTTCGAATACTAGGGGAAAGTGTGGCAATATGCACCGGTGGGGTAATATGCACCGGTATGATTTTCGTTTAATTATGGCCTTTAAAAATAAATTAATCAATGAAAACGGTTTTTAACGCGTTTTATATATGCTATGTGAGTTTCACGGCTCTAAATTGAAAATTAACAGAAAAAACGTAATAAAACAAATTGAGTCCAAAACCATGTAAGATTTCGATACCTTTATTTAAGGAATTATAAGTGTACAAATGTAATATTGCATCGGAACAGGCATTCATAAAATACCTGAATACTTAATTTAGCAAATACTGAAGAGATTTTTTGTTGAAAATTCTTCCTTTTTTTATTATATACCCTTGGGTGAAGTAAAATGCCATTATATTTAAAATGTAAACAAAGAGGCATAATGCACCAAAACAAGAGTAAGTCAAAGTTGTACGCATGTTACCTTCATAATCAACGCATTTTTTATGTAAATATAAAGGTTAGCCCAAGGCGGTGTGAAGAGAAAGCCATGTACAGATCGGCAAAATTTTTCAATAATTGTTCGGAAATCAGCAAAGATCTTATACCCAAAATGTCTTTCGAATACTACTCCACCAGATTCAAACCAATGCGGTATCAATTTGGGTGGTTTTACCCCATATTTTCGTCCCGGTGCATTCTACCCCACCGTTCGGGCCATATTGCCCCACAAATGTCAATGACGTGTAGAAAGAAAGAGTCTTCAAAAACCTTTTATAAATAAAAATAGGAGGTTTTGATGTTATTTTTGATAATTTTATTCAACAGAAAAGATGTTAAGGAATTGAACTGTGCCAATTTCGGACGATTTTCTTGAATGTACTGCGAGAAATAAATTGTTTTCGCTTAAGGGGTGCATATTGCCTCACCTTACCTTACTCCACCCAATTCAAACCAATGCGGTATCAATTTGGGTCGTTTTACCCCATATTTAC
>KE524868.1:117058-130710 GCA_000441895.2 Anopheles sinensis | reverse complement strand
CTTGGGTTTTAAATTGTTGGAATAGATCCTACGTTTAAGATTTATCAAGGTTTTACCAGTTGGAAGTGGTTGAGGGACATAGATAGGATTATTAGTGCTGGAATCGATTATGATATTTGACCGAATTTTGTGATTTTCCGAGCACATGTCTTAGGGGAGCTTCGAGCCGGTTTGTTTGAGTGACTGGCCTCGATCGCGTCATCTCTATAACAATCTCCATCTTTTCTAAGTTTTTCTTAACTATTTGGCCGGTTGAAGCGATATTTCGATCCAAAAACGGAATGATTAGGCCATTTTTCGTTATGCCTGTCGTAACGGCCTCTGTTGTCATTTGGGGTCTCGCAGCATAGTACGTGGCCGGACCAAGGCTTCCAAATGATTTTTCAACCTGTCTCCATAAGTGACCAAATAGTTAAAAATTCATATCAGCTGATTTCGGTGGACAAGAAATGTCTAACAAAATCATACAAGTTCGATCCGCTATAATGCTGAAAGTTTTTACACGTTATCAAACGAAGACGGTTTGCTGTTTTGGCCACCGCGGATTCAATTTCAATGATAAAGCTGTCAAACTTGTTTCGAATTTAAAAGAAATGCTACTCTTTATGTTACATTCAACTGGTAGTTGCTACCGTTTTCCGTTTTTGCAGGAAAAATCGTAAAAATTTGTCTATTTTTTTAATGCATACGTTACACCTTATTTCGGTAACAGTAATTCTCTCCATCAATTGCAAAAAAAATGCAGTAGTATAGTCTGTTTTATTGCATTCAAATTACTAGAATATGGATAAGCAGATTATAATTAAGAATCATTATGGTTCACCTCTTTATTATACAATTTTTCCATTTGTTTATTAACATTTTAATTAAAGTCAATACATGCTTTGGTATGTATGGCTACCATTCTTTTTGGTTCAGATTTAATTTCACCCATTCGACGCTTAATTTTCTAGATGAAACTTCTTTAAAAACCAACGTTATACCTCATTTTCACAGCCCTAGGCTAAACTAATTACCGAGCATGTCAAAATAGATATTGACCAACCGGTAGAAATCTGCAATGGATATTATGACCATGCAACTGAGATTGTTGAGTAGGAAGTAGACAGTACAATTGTTTTGTATGATTCCGGTCCGCCTTTCTTGCATAATATCATCATGAGTGATTCAAATAGTCCTTCGAGAAAACGGAAAGGAATTGTCATAGCGAGAGGAATGGTGCAGGCCTAGCGACAAACGTTGAACTATTGATGCAGTCGGTTGTCAATCCAGCCCTTGAGCGTATTAGGAGTATTAGACCGTTTCCGGCCGTCTTATCGGTGTACATAATTATCAATAATGTTAATAATTGAGCAGCATCGATGGGTTTCACATAAAGGAAACTGTTCACAGACGATTGCACCTCCACTATCCACTGATGTCCCCAGTGTTTCGGATAGAGAATGAAAAGGTAGAGGCATAGGGAATTCTCAGGAAGCGTTGCAGGTGGTGAGAATGCTTCATCTGCCTGTGTTTATTAATCAAAGCACTGCCAGCAGGATAATTTAATCTAATTAACTCCTTTGTTTCTTAGCGCTTATCAGGGATATAATTAAACAATATCAATAACATAAACTAATCATCTACCTCCACTCGACGATACGAACACAAATCAGAGAGAGAGACAAGGAGAGATAAAGAGGGTGAGAGAGAGAGAGAGAGAGAGAGAGAAGGAGGAGGGGGTCGGGGGGATATAATAATGATATGAAAAACTTCCTCAAAGCTTTCCTGCGAACCAAATTGAAATCCAGTTTGATATGCCATTTTGCACTACTTGTTTTGCATTGATATATAAATTATAATTTTTAGTTGGTCATTTAAAATTATTTGATCGATTCTACTAAACAAATTTGTGCTATTAAACTTTGTTAAATTTGTAAACGATATTTTACATAGAGCCAACCTGCAATTTTGCAGAATCCTTATTTTTATATCATTTCAATTTCGACGTGTTTCGAACAAAGATACGACGTGTCTATTATATTCTGTTTGTTTGTATATTTAGTAGTGAAAAATCTTATTAGCAATTATCATTCACTCGTTTGTGAAACGTTATAATCATAACATTATTAACACAACTAATATTATACATTTTGTACTAAATTGGGTTCAAAGATCTAGAGTAGACCGGGTCTCAATGATTAGTTTGAAAAAAAAAAGAATTTTCCTCAATCGATTTGAAGCAAAATGCAAACTTGCAACCATTCACATATGTATGAAAGCTGGTCTTCTCTTAGGAATGCTAAGACTTAACAAGATTTGAACTGAAGTAGGGAGTAAATAAAGTAGAAGACATTTTGCGTTGTACCGGATATTAGGACACACTAAGCCTACCTACAGTACATTTCATTAAGATGAGGAACAAAAGAGAACCCTTCTCATTCAGAAGAACATGTATATTAAATATTAATATCAATCAAAATACGCTTTCAGAGGTATTCAACAACTTGTTAGCATATCAGGTGAGTAGGTTAAAATTGATTTTGTATTTAAGCAGGAAGCTTCCGCTAAAGGTACTAACAAAGTCTTAAGATGTCCGAAGTGTGGTTAGGTTTACTCATAACCAAAGGATACGATTCACAAAATTACTGTCACTCTCTTACTCACTGAGCCATTATCAGTGGTATTGCCCTTTAAAGTGCCTCGAAAATGTTGATGCCTGTTCGATTCGAGATTTTTCTTTGTGGTTAAATCGGAAAATACGAATGAAAACCGTTCTGAACCAATCACGTTCTACGATCATTAACTTTCTATTGCAACTTTTATAATGTTCTATTTTTGTGGTGGGAACGAGTATGGTTTTGATATGCCAGCAAACATTGAAATAATGAAAACTCTCAAGCGTCAAAAGAATAAGAATACATCTCACTTGAGTACTTACGAATAATTTCTTAGTATATGACAATACAATGAATTGTTACACATTAACGTTACAATTTTCCCTGGATAATATTTATACTTGCTCATTACCAAACTATCAAATAAATAATTCACATAATTGGCCAAAAAGTTTGGTAGAGGCAGAGTTCCTAAATAAATTTATCGCTCTTTTCATGGGAGTAACTGCTACACATTTTCTAGGCTCCAATGGTGGTCAGTATTCAAAATTTGCTAGCTGCGTTTAAAATCAAAGTAGTAAATGCTATTCATTGGCGCTATTCTGCATGGGAAACTTACGCTAGAGTAAACACGTTCTAAACAGAACGCGTGGTAATTTTCGCATGCTTACGCTTGTAGTTTACCGTTTGTTTGTTTGTCACGTCATCGAAAACCCCCATATCTGTTGAATAAAAACTAACATACAGCTAGTTCAGTTCGGATGGTTGGCCGTAAACCCATTTTAAGTTCATTTCTATGTTCCTGGCACATTTTTAAAACACTTCCTAAGAAACACATGCATCCGTTCTCTTAGGCGATAAAAAGTGGTATATTTTGTCAAGCTATCATTATATTTCACTTAACATTTGACGGCTTAGCAACTAAGGATAGCATCTTTCCGAAAGAAGTTTTCTGCCAAGCAAACTGTTAGTGAAACTTATCAGTTCGTTTGTTGATCCTGTTCTTCCTAACTGACCCTTCGAAATGGCGGCATATTAATTATTCTCCAGCAAATCCTTTCTTGCATACTAATTATGGTTCTGTTTGACCAGCGTAGAAGGTTCCAGTTTAAATTTCGGCAATGGTGATACCGTTCATCTTAACCTTCATATGGCCAATGCTTACGGTTGCTTCTTAGCAATATTGTTAATACGCAAAGCTTGTTCAGTTGGGAGACCAATACACACAAAAATGTAATAAAATGGCATGATGGAAGCCATCAAAGAAAGGCCTGCATTGGGGATTTTAAATTCAGGAAAACGTTTTCCTAAGTCTTTTCTTATATACAGTGACCGGCAGGGAAAAGTGGACACCTCAGATTTTTTTGATTTTCGCTCAATATTTTTTTCTTAATCGAAGTAAATACACTGAAAATATTGTTCGTATCTTGTTTTATATATTCTTTGTAAGGTTCATTTATTAATTAGCGAAAAAAATGCTTTTCAATTTTGAGAAAAAAAAATATAAAAATATATATTTAAAAAACTGTGACAAGAGAAAGTGGACACTTCAGGTTTTCATTAGTATACATAATAAATATATATATAATAAATGCATCTTAGTATTTATTGTGTCCTCCTTTGGCTTGAAAAACCTGCTGAAGGCGCTTTGGCATGCTCTTTACTAGATTTTGTAGATATTGGGGAGCTAACTCTCTCCAAGCGCGCACTATAGCTTCAAAATAGTTATTTTTATTCGATACATCAGTTTTGTTCACCTTATCATCGCGAATTGGCCACAATTTCTCGATAGGGTTTAAATTCGGGCTCTGAGGAGGCCATTCCAACAGTTTTATCCGGCAAGACCGGAAATAAGACTTGGTCTTCTTGGCAGTATGTTTAAAGCCATTGTCCTGCTGGAAAAGGAACTTCTCCTTAAGGTTCGTCTGGATGAGTGAAACCTTCAGATTTTCCTTCCTTCATGTTTATGCAACAATTTATAGTCGTTATATCATCTATTTTAACAAAACATTGCTATCCATTCCACGAGAACCACCCATAGACCACCACATTTTGTTCCCAATGCATCTCTGGGCCATGTGTTCAACGATCCTGATGCTCTTAGCCTGAAGCGCCACACACGATTATGTGGTTCTCGTATAAGTTTTAATTCAACTGATACAAGAGTCATTTTGTAATACAAAAGGGGATCAACAGCTTGTTTCTGAGCAAAATTCATTCGCTCAGCTGAGTTTGGCTCGCAGATATAACAGCGCCTTCCATTGAATCTGGTCTCTAACCCGTGTGCTACAAGACGGCGACAAAAAGTTCGTTCAAAATTTGATAGCTGAAGTGTTTTCAAATCATCATTGATGGTTACTTTTGCTTTTTTTTATTTGTGATTGATTTTAGTGTCAATACATGTAAGGGTTTTGAGCTTTCTACCTCCGCAAGGCCAGTTCTCCGCTGAAACCGTACGATTTAGATTTTATAACAATGTCAAAACATTAGGTTCAAGAAGATTAAACATATCAACGAACATAAGGCAAATACGACGATGACTATGAATATCAAATTGGCCAAGGAGATTGCTTTTAACCATAAAACTTATCAAAACACAAAACTATGGGGATCTTTCCAGAAAAACTTTATGATAAACTAAACTGAATTTTCCACTTTCTCTTGTCACTAAGTTTTTAAATATATATTTTCATAATTTTTTTCTCAAAATTGAAAAACGTTTTTCTTTGCTAATTAATTAATGAATCTCATAAAGAATATGTAAAACAAGATACGAAAAATATTTTCAGTGTATTTACTTCGATTAGAAAAAAAATATAGAGCGAAAATAAAAAAAAATCGAGGTGTCCACTTTTCCATACCGGTCACTGTATTTAGATTTCTAGTAACTGAATCGATCGAAACTTAGCGTTAAATATGATACCTTTACCGTTAATGCGTGACGTCGATCGATAGGAGATGTTGATAGTCTCTGTTATCTCTCAAATACCAATACGATTAGCATGCCGCAATTTTTAACAACTTTACAAAAGAAACATGTGTGGCACTTTTTCATGTGTACTTTCATGTTAGAGTACTCTGCCTAATCCACTATGTGCAACTATTTAGCACGGTTACTTGAAAACAGAGTTAAAAACAACAAATTAATTAAAACAATTAAGTTTTATTATCCACCAAAACCAATTGACTCATTAGTTCGAATGATTCAACCTCGGACCTACAATAAAATTGATATTTTTCAGAGCGACTGTGCAAAATACACATTATTCACCATAATGTTACAATATGCTCGGTATCGCGGGTCAACTATTTTGGATCCAACACGTGGCTGATTGTGGAGCATTGTTATCAGCACGCAATAAGAGTGACGCTGTGGTAGATAAGAAGACGCTTAGTATTTGCGATAACATTGCAAAGGCATTGATTTTTTCGCTCAACGCATGGATCGTTGCCACAAGGTTCAGTCATACTTAACATCAGAAACGGTTGGTTCCATGCCCTGAGTTGCTTGAAAAAACTATAGTCTAGCCACAGCTGCAACGAGCTACAATCTTACTACGTGAAATCTCTTGAGAAGGCAAACAACTATATGCTGTGAATAAACAGTTCTCAGTTAACGAAGTAAAACATTGTAATGTGCGATTTCTTCATGATAAGTTGATGAATTGAGAAAAAAAAGTACCTAAATGCGTGTGAAATACGACCCAAAACATAAACGGACCAATGAATAATTCGATAAGCCACATGCGCTGCCGGCGCGAAGCGATATATACCAAATGGGTTCAGAAATTTTTCCAGCAATCGTAGATGTTCCATCCAGTCGAAAGGTCATATACCAATGGCGGAAGCTCGAGTAAGAAACACTTTAGCTGTGCGCTGAATTCTCTAAAGTTAACGTTGTGTTTTTGTGTTTTTACAGAAATTATACAAGAAAAATCCTGGCTCCGGCACGGAAGGTTACCTCAACCAATTACGACTCTCAACGTTGTACTTTTCCCGACTAGCGGCCACTGGAAAACCATTCGAGATCGGCGTCGAAGTGGCCACGGCGGGTAAATTCGATGACATCGTTATGTACTTAGAAGAAGAACAGCAGTACTGCTTGGTTCAGGCGAAGCATAAGCAGGACGAAACAAAACGGATCATTCTAGATGATTTGCTTAAAACGACCACCGAGTACAGTCTGCCCAAGTATTTCGATTCGTTTGTTGGTTTAAAGCAAGAAGAATTCTACCAGGCCGGACGGTTGAAATACATCGTGATCTATACCAACCTGAATGTGGACGAAAACGTGATGAAAGTGATCGAGCCAGTTTGTCCAAGCGAGGACACGTTTTTGAAGACTCTGAACGTGAAATGTGCTGGAAAAGAGCCAACGCTCTATCGTTTCAACACCGATTGCACCGATTTCATCGAGCAGCTCATCGATCGCATTTCACCGATCTGTGAAGTGGCACGAAAGCTGGCCGAGCAACTGGTTCAGCGGAAAAAGATATCGATCAATCCAAATGGAGTGTTTCACGAATTCCATAACCTCCTCGTGCGTGACGTGTTTGATCTGGATCGACAACTTTTCAGAGAAAAATTCCTTTCGTGTGATCAGGAAACGTCGATCTACGTACAAAAATTTCGATTTCTACTCGAACGGACGCTACGTTCCATCTTGAAAATGGAAGACTTTTCCATAACCGATCTGAACCAACTCATTTTGTCAGGGAAACTTAAGCTGCTGTTCGAACCGGGATTTTTGTGTAAGCTAACTAGCCAATCAACTAAGCCGGCCAAGGACTGGATTGACTATCGAGTAAAGCGCACGGATGTGATAGAATTTTTCAAACATCTCATTTTGGCTGCCGATCAACCGAACTTCATCGAGTTGGAAGCCATCACCAAGGTGGAAGTGTTCGGTTTGAAGGAGTACGTTGACGAATATATGCGCGTTGTGTTTGATCAAATAGACCGTTGGATACGCGACGGAGAAGGAGTGTTCCTCAACGCGAAAGACTGGAGCACCATCTGCAATAATTCACGGGCACGAATAACCGGAAAGAGGTGGTTGCTGAAATCGGAGGAATACCAAAAAAATAACCGTGCCAGTGGGTATATTTTCGAAAACAACACGTTGATAGCACCGTTGGAACACTTTCTGCGATCCATCGAAAACGATATTATGCTAGTGTTAGCCTCCCATAGCGCGGAAGTCTGTGCATCGCGAGTCCTCCAAGCATTAGTTGCTCTCGAAAAGCAATTCGTAGTGTTCGAAACGCATTGTTTTCACGATAGCGAAGACCTGGATAGCTGTGCTACGTTTATTAAAAATCTCTCAAACAAAGTGCTCGTTATCGTGTGCAATGAAAAGTGTTGTCATGCGGCACTGAAAAACATCCGCTACAAATTCAATACATTTAAAAATGTCAAACTGGTGTATATAACCACTGATAACAACCAAGGAGAAAGCTTGGAACATATTACGCTTATCCATCGCGATCAGTTCAGGCTCGGTGATATGCGAGAACAGTCGCGGCAAAAGCTATTGGAGAAGCAAATAATGTTACAGAATCGCCTAGTGCGCTTAAGTGATCTTTTAAGTGAAGAGAAGGCGCTAAGCGTACTAAACATGGAGTTTATATCCCAGCTTCTCATGGATCAAGTCGAGCCAATTGTGTATAGCTTTAAGTATCAGTGCCAACTGAAGGGACAATACTTTAGTAGAACATTCTGCAGCGACCATTCGTTGATGGACGAGGATGGATTCGAGAGGATGATGCAAAGTAACCGGGCCATTATCCTTTCAGATGTCCCTGGTATGGGTAAAACAACTTTTTTGCAATGTTTTATAGAACGACTCTCTAGTGCCCTGCCCGATCATGTGATTTGCCTAATGCACCTAAAGTTCTACACAGAAACCCTCGAAGAGATTACTAAGCTCAACGCACAGAATCTGAGCGTCGATGACGCCGTTTATCACGCCACAAAATGCTTTTTTGCCGGTAGCTCACGTCTTGGGCAAGAGCTCTTCCGTAATGCTATCCTTAATACTGGAAAATTGATTGTACTAGTCGACGGATACGATAGTGTCATCCATCGCTACAAGATCTCAGTCGAAAAAGCATCGCAACTGTTCATGCAGCACCCCTTTCGAATAAGAAATCTACTCATTGCTACTCGACCTCATGAAACACAACATCTCTGCGAAGCGCTACCGCAAGCCAAGGTCGTTTCAATGAAGCCGTTACATGAGGAACAACGTATCGAGTTTCTCCGCAGCTGGTGGAAATGCGAGGAAAGCTTGGATGCTTGTCAATTGATGCAATACCTTCGGGCTACCTACGGCGACTGGGTCGTGGGCAGTCCGTTCCAATTGAAGCTGCTAGCACAGATTTATCAGGAAAATCGGACTGCCTTTAGCAGCTTTGGAGGGTTGTTGGAGCTTTACTTGGAGAAACAATTCTATGAGTCGAACCACCGGGCGAACCATGTTATGGGTATCGCTCAACAGCGAATGGCCGCTAACACCTTGAGACAGGCTTCACATGAAGGCCACTGCGCTCTTGCTGCACAGTTGTCCTTTTTTCCCGCGAAACCAGTCAACATGACAAGCTTTGGGTACCTACTCGATATTGGTCTGATCATCCTGGAGGGCAATCAGGTGAGATTCGAGCATCGCGTATTCCAAGACTACTTCGCGGCTGAAGCGTTGATGGTAGGGCACATCTTCCATCCCGACGACAGTCGGTTGCGGGACATCCTGAATGATCCACTCAATCGATTTCTTTACCAGTTTCTCCTGCATCACCTGGGTAAGCCTAAAAACGCCCATTTTCGAGCGCGCTTCGAAGGTATTCTAAGACAGAAACTAGCGAGTCAGCAAACTAGCAAAGGTCATTAATAAAGTTGATGACGGTTAAGAAACATAAATTTCTACGACTATCATTGTTGTATTTGGTCGATGCTTTCTTTGATTGCGCTGAGAAGAAGATAAATGTGTGCTTTCATGTCACCGTTAATTGCGATATCAATCATTTCGAAAGGCATTTTCTAATTAAATAGCTCAGGTACATATTGGCATTACAATACAAAAGCAGACTAAGTCCGTGCATGAAGGTATTTAGTGATGAGTGCAGTAGCAATAAATTGAACGTTTACATATAAATTGATATGTTTGTGTACAATGCAGTGGTATCCGATAGGAGAGATACAAGTGCAAATGTACTGCGTGGAACCCTTAAGATGTTTGGAAAGACGAAGTCAAAGCTGCTAAAATACATATGAAAACAAAATGGAAAGCATTAAAATCTACATTGCCACAATGTTCTACAGGTTGTAACAGTAGCACTGTCTCGTTTTTCTTAGGTAACAAGGCCTATGGTTTAGATCCTATGGTTAATTTATGTACGTGTAAGTTAAACCATATAAATAAACTACGAAAAACTGATGTATCCATAGTGTGATTGTATTTAATAAGCTTTTTATTTGATTACTATTAGTAAAACTAAGATGTTTTGTTAATATTACTGATATTTCAACTCTGAACAGAAGGTGGGATTTTTCACAGTAAGTAGAAAGTGTTATTTTCAAAACGAAATTGCTTCGATAATTTGACGAGTTTTTATACGGATGCTATCAGTAAAATTCTTGTTTTTTATGACCTTAATGATGTTTTGTCGCTATTTTTATACTGTTATGCCGATTAAAGTGTTTCCTCGCTGTTTGAGTTGGTACGGCGCTTTTCATCATATTGTTTAGAGCTTTTTTTTTAACTAAGCGCATATTTTTTTTTAGTGAAGTGAATAGTGAAGTTAGGTTTATAATCATGTCTTCAATGGCTCATGCTGACGCTCCATGTTTACCATCAATTTATTTCGCATCCGGCTACTATTACGTGCTATTGATAGCTTCTTGTTTTCGATCTCGGTGAGAATGTGCAACTTTGATAACGAATCGCGTTAAAGAATTTCAAATGAGATTCCTGGGAGTGCTGTACCATTACACTGGTTTGCAAGCACTCCTCAGAGTAGCCTGTGGTGAGCCCTCGCAATAATTAACGCAATAGCAGTAGAAGGTTTACTTTTGTAGATGCATTAAGTGCCTTCTGCTTTGTTCAAACTATCATTTGAATTCTGCATCTCGATACTGTCATCGAATTGATGCCAGTTGTATCAGCGCATCAGGATACAAAATTGATGAACTCACTGTTCAAAACAAACTTCCGATAGTGCCTACTATGTTCCAAAATCTACGTGTTAGGGACAGTATTCAGAATCTACAGATTCTAGGTGGAAACCGAGTACGATTGAATCTGTCGTTAGTAAAATTTCTAATAACTAATTTAAAAAACTATTAACAAGCTCGGAAAATATTACTTATTATGCTTATTTTCCGCAGCACTTGAAGCAGTTGTTCCATTAACTAAAATAAATTTTCTAAAATATACATCATTGCTTCTCCAAAACCTTTATTTTTACGTGAATGCGGTAAAGATTGCTTGTATTCAAATAGGTATTTACGAAAACTACATTGTACTACTCCCTCACCATGACGATCATCTAACCAGCATACTCCCACTTTCTTCATTACCTTATTCAAACAAGCTGAAGTCTGAAGAAACCACAAACTGTTATCCCACGGACAGAAAACGGGTATTTGTGGAATGAGGTGCAACTTTGGTGAAATGTTTTGACCGTCAACGCCAACCGTAACTTTCTTCTTAGATGAACCACGGCAGTATGTGAGCCCCTGAATTGGACAACACTTCTGTGCGATGATTTAAGTGGATGTTGAAACAATTAACGAGTGAATTATCTACGCCAGCGAATGTGACATAAATCTAGAATATGTTTTAAGCTATGACGAGTTTTATAATGTTCAAACAAGATCCTTAGAGAACTATTCAAAAATAGAACTATTCAAAAATGGAAATGAATAATCATTTACAGAGCTGAGCACATATGTTTATGCTTAACAAGCAAATAACAAAACATAGCCCATGGGAAAGTTGCCATTCTAAGCGCATTTATGCAAAGCTAGAGCTAGATGCTCTACAAATAAACTTTTCGAACTTAGCCACCAAAGCATTATTTGCAGTCACACTTCAGTCACACGACTTTCCTTTGCTTGTCGAAAGCAATTAGGGTTTGTTGAGAAAAGTTTGTACTCATTTGATTATGGCCCATAGGTTTTGTCGGGTGTATAGAAATTCAATCATCTGCACATGTTGAAAGTTTGTTAAATTTTATTTATTTGTAATTGCCATTGAGGGTACATTCGGCGGACTCTCGAACAGTCTTTACCATAATGAAACTATAAATTTCGGCGTTTTAGGACTCCAAACATAGAATTGCTTTACCTCAAGTTGTTCATTAAGCATAAACGATAAAAGTATTTATAAATTATCTTATAAAAAAATCATAAAAAACATCAAGATGGACACCTATAAAAAATAGCCCACCCTTTTTCTTCCAAACTATCGATGGCATTCTTCTTACCCTGGCGACATAGTATAAGCAACCAATCGAACCTCAACCAAAAGAGCTTAAGCTGAACCCATAATCATTGTCAATATCGAGAAATGCATTTCTAAAATTCCATTAGAAAAATTAAATCAATTTAAGAAATTAAAAAGACGCATGCTTCGAAAGCCAAAAGCCGTCCACCGTCCACCCAGGCTAGAAGTCATGTGGTAAACCAATCGGTTGCCCGTTTCCAACTTTCGCCTTGCTTAAAAGTGTATTTTTTTTTTCAATTTCAATGTATCGGTTCAAGGAAACCACTCTTTCGACCATACTTGAAAAGCTAGTGCCTCGCTAGTACAGTTCGGTTTGCAGATAGCTTAGATTCAAGGATAATGCGAAGAGGACATTCCCTATGAGTTTCTTTCGTCTGGACCGAACTGAATATTGCAAAGAGGAAAGCAAACTCAATCTAGTTTCTATTTTTAAAATGATTACAAATGCATTCCCCAATAGTAAAGTGTGGCCAGCAACTATAAATCCAATTTGTCATTGATAGCAAGATTTGGCCTTCTCCAAACTTGCATTTTTCATAACGTGGCAACTCGAATGGTCTTAAAAACGTGTGATGGGACTTAACTCTCATAAACAAGTACAATTAGGAAACTGGTCCTCCTCTACTGAGATTTGAGCTATAATTTTTGGGACAAGTTGGAAAAAGGACCAGTACAACGAAATAAGTTTTGAAACTATATTAAACTAAAGTTCTTTTAGAATTGAAATTTAAATTAAAAGTAGACCTTGCCTTATCCAAGAAAGTGCTGCTATTAAGCTCAATTATTATTATCACACTATTGAAGAAAGCCAAAACATTTTTTATCTAAATATCTGAAACCAACAAGTTTAAACGATATGCAAAATGATGAGTGTAATTTATTTTCGTTTACCACATTTGTTTGAAAGATTATGTATCTGTTTGCGTGCTTGAAAATAACTTAAGCCTCTCATGTTATCAGTTCAGTTTATTGAGTAAAAATTTAAAAGCATTTAATCCCTTAAGTCGACAATCTTGTGCTTTCCCAAGTACAGCAATGCTTTCTAAATAAATCTCTCTGTTCCTTTGTCAAGTGACACCCACGACGAATTTAGTGTGCTGATTTTGTAAATCTACTCAAAAACCCATTTAAATCTTTACAACACGGAATAAATATCCTGTACGAGCCGTTTGCCCATTCAAACCAGAAGTAAATTTAAATCAATGCACGAAACAGTTACCTGATTCGTAAGGAATGGTGCAGCGATGCATTGCATTAGGAATAAACAGTCTCGTTTATAAGTTTGGGGACTTAATACACAGGGGATGGATGCATCACTTAGTGCGACACGTTTTCACACTTTCTGTTGTAAGAGTAAAAGAAAATTGTATAGAAGCACCGAATTTTATTCATGTGGATCGCTTTTCACCAGGTTCTGCATCTCCCATTGCACTTTCAAACAAGTTAAGCATGGCAATAGTCACTATTTCGCTGCTCTACATGCTGTCGTTGTGGTTTGATATTTTTCTTAAAATGAATGGATGTTACAATACTAGATAAATGTAAATAAC
>KE524868.1:80166-95864 GCA_000441895.2 Anopheles sinensis | reverse complement strand
TTAACCGAGACGATGGATCTAGCGGATATGGCAGTCCTGATTCGGAAACATTCGATACGCCAAACCACCAATGACGCCCGTGAAACGCATGATTGCTTAAAAGGCGTTGCAGATTGAAAAGCTCCGTGGATTTATTTCTATGCGTCAATAATAAATGCCTCCACGAACAACATCTGAACAATCAGATACATAACTAAACCTGTGTTGGATGAATCTATTATTAAAGAAACTACAGGAGAAAAGAAAAGTTGTTTAACTGAATAATTATTGTTGTTATTGTTTTTTTATCTCGAAGACTTTTGGCCAAGACTTTCAGTACAGAATTCCCGATGTATTATACCAGAAAGCCATCTCCCACCTCCCAATCCTTTTAGGCATTGATTAATTAACGACCCCCAACGATAGCACTGAATCCCCATGTACGGGTAGACAAAACCGAAGACGATGGACTTATAAAAAAAATCAATTAAGCTAAAAACTAAGAATGTGTAAAAACCTTTCTTCTTTGGGCATTCTTATGAATATGAGGAGCTATATGGATAATAATACGGGAAGCCAACTCGTCCAATTCTACTATGTTTCGTTAAATTTGACTCACACATAATTCATGACAGAAGAATGTCTTTATTACAGGATGGTTTCTGAAACAGAAATATAAAAAAAATCTTTCTTCTTACGTACAACACAGTTAGTGTATACTGGTGATCTTCTTCTTGGCGTAACGACCTCTTGGTCATGCCTGCCCATTATAGGCTTACAAGACTTTTTCCCTTTTGTACGTGGATAGTCACTCCTCTCGTACAGGGGAGGACCCGGTCTCGGATGGGATTCGAACCCAGTGTAGTGCAGAGTGTTTACTGCTGTATACAGTTTAAAAACTGCATTAGTCTCAACTAGAACAGATTTATGATGTTGCGCGTTATTTATGGAAAACCCCATCGAAAATGGGTAAACAAGAACTGTATCTTTAATTCCGCTACATCATCCGTATTACTTTATATTAGTTATGTTCTTGCTACCATCTTGCAACCAAAATGTTTGTTAAAATGACAAAACATTTTTTGATAGCCTAGGCCAATGTTTTTTTCAAATGAAAACGGTTTCATAATCTGCCAGACAACTTGCCAGACCAACCAAATCATGCTGAATTCAGTAACTTTATCACTCTATTCGAAATAATTAGTTTGAAACAATTTTCCATTTTTTCCCTTTCAAGATGAATAAAGCCGTTTAATTTTTTAATTTATGAATTAATGTTTTTATTTATTAATAATTGTTTATACCAAGTATGTAAGTAGAGGATGGGTATCTTCTCAAGGTAAATTAAACCTCCTTCCATGAGTAGCAGGGTACGAGTTGTTGTTAACAACAAAACGTTGTTAAAACACTTGTGTTAAAACACATAAAGTGGCCACAATTCAACGTGCCAAATCAGGTTATGAATAAATCGCGCAGCCGAGTAATATCTATAAGAACCCACAAATGAATGACTCATGAAAAAGAAATGTAACCAAGTTAATCTGTAACCTGAAATCGTTCTTTAACCTGAGCGCGAGTTGTTTTGATCTTCATTGCGATCCACCTTATACAAGATGTACTTAGAATTCGTCGTGCCTTGTAAGCGCCTCACCAAAATCCGTAGCCTGTGATCCGACAAAAAGATCATATTTCTCGATGATCTCGTCCTTCGTTAGTTTTTCATCCGCATCTGAGTCAGCTTCGTAGATGAGATGGCGCGCTTCCGCTTCAGCGTGGTCAAAGTCTGCTGGTGTTATCCAATCCTTCACCTCTTGTTCATCCATGAAGCCATTCTTATCCTTGTCACTGCGTATTTAATTGACAATTAATTGATAAAATTGCTTTATCCTATAAACGATAAGTGCAACTCACCGAAAGTTCGAGAAAGTTTCTCGCTCATGCTTTACCCAATCTGGTTCTTCTTCGTTGTCCTCCGCTTGCCTATACATATCCCCTATGTACTCTTCCACCGACACCTTTCCATCCTTATCTTTATCAATGTCCTCAATTGTTTCAGTCACGACAACATCACGCATGTGACTACTCTCCTCTGGGTGCAAAAAGTCAGTAAACTCTTCCCGCGACAACTGGTCGTCTCCATCACGATCGGCATTGCTCCAACGCCGGCGATCTCTCTTGAGCATGGCACGATAGGAAAAGTGTTCTTCTCCCATATTTTCCGATTCTTGTGAAGCAAAATCGTCCAAAAACCCATACACATTCTTTCGATATGTGTCCCAATGAATCTTGTCGGTACTGTTGGGGTTGTGGGTTTTCCATTGTCTGTTAACATCATCATCAATATAACGTCGCTGTGTATATTGAATCCACGATTTTAACTCGGACAGATTTACGAAACCATCTTTGTCTCCATCTATTTTATCTACGATCAGTCTGCAATGGAAACACTTTAAAGATTAGGTTAACTTTTTACGTAAATAAGAAAAACGTCTTACCCCAAGCGTCTTCTACTTTCATCGGCTTCGAGTTGATCAAACGTTTTGGCATCTTCGCCTAGGAATGCTTCGTGGTCATACTGTTTGTTATGCTCGTCGTTTTGGTAATGTTGAACGTGACTTAGTGTATCATGATCCAGTACTCGTTTTTCATCGGGCTTTGGGATGCCCGACACTGCATAGTTAAACAGCAAACAAATGCAAATTGCATGGACAAGAATCATGTTTTTGCAAATAGTGTAGCAAATCTTTTCTGCCTTTAATTAATCCTCAGTCTAAGAAAATCTGAAAGAAAAAGTATGCATAAGCAGCGAGTTAAAACTTATTAAACTTGTATAAATGTCCTACAAATTAAGAATCAAATTATTTGTGAGCTAATATTGATCAAACACCATGAGGGATCTTTTATACTTATCACACAGCAGAGCAAATTTATCTAACTTTGCCCTCGTGTTCAAAAGATGTAATTCGCAACTGGCAAGAACGTGCGACTTTCTAGAGCAGGGGTCGGCAAAGTCCGGCCCGCCAACTGATTTTATCCGGCCCTTAAGAAAATTTTAGTGCAGCATATGAAAAAAATCTAAATTCTTTACGCATTTGTTGACAATATCACTCTTGTTTTTTCCAAAAATGCTCGTTGAAATTATTGAACGAGGTATCCAATGGCATACTCGTATACTTTTTTAGACTTTTTGTGTCGTATTTTCATGATCGCTCGACAATTTTCAAGTCTCCAGCGCCAAAATAATGTGTCGACACCCTCATGAAATATAAATATAGAATACAATATTCAAACGTTTTCATAAAACCTCGATATTTGAGTAGAGGATTAATGTCGATGGTAATAAAAGAAAATAATTTACAGTGCAAAGAGCCGAGAGTTGTATGTTGAAAGAGTACATAATTTAACGAACATAAAGCCACATGGTTCAAATAGTTAATGGTATAAAGTTCAAATATTTCATTTTATAACACAGTTTTATGTATCTTTACTATTTAAAAATATGACACTCGAGTTAAAAAGGGTTTAATATTACGTTCAACACATTAAGCCATCGTTTAAGGTATCCGGCCCGCACTTGCGAGTTCTTTTCCATCATCTGGCCCTTTTCAAGAAACGCATGCCGACCCCTGTTCTAGAGCAAAGAAGATACTTTGACTTTGTTTAGTATCGTTGTAATGTGGACTTGTACCTCCTTGCTTAAAAATCACGTGGAATAGTAAGTTACCGATCGCGTCAACGGCAACAAAGCACAGCTAACAGAAGTAAAATGTGTATTTTGATCTGCTTATAGCTCATCTCACCAGCAATCGTTGTTTTTCAATAGGGATTACCTTACTTTGACTGGTAATACACCCTTTTGCGGTGAATAGCGAATAACGTTAACACGTTGAGCGCATCGTTCAACTCCGGTCCTTCAACCAGATTTAAGTTACATTAAAACGCTCAACGAAACCATATATTAGCGTTTCTCTTCCTGTATACTTAAGCTGCTGTTTGTGTACGTACACATGAGTGATAGTTTAATAGCCATGTGCCACAGCTCAAGCACAGCAACAGCACAATTTAAATTTTCATTTCGCATGTTAATTAATTTCAGCTTGATAATACATTTAAAATGTATCTAGGTCACTAAACCCGGAAAAAGTGGCACAGATTATAAATGTTTTAAGACTATTCTTGTTTGAATCAAATTTAAAATTTATGTATGCAATGTTCCGTTTTAAAATTTTCGGAAAAACCTAACACTGTACAATCACAAAGGCGCAGGCCACAGATACGGAAACTAGAATAGTAAGTAGTTCGATTGGGACTAGGTCTTACATTTTTTTACCAATGTATGTTCTGCACCATTTAAAATTTAAAAAAAAAAGCTGATACCACCTTTGTGACACATGAGAAGCATTATTTTCCAAACGATTGGTTTTAGTTCCTAGTATTAGTTCCTAGCCTTAGCTGGCTTAGCCTTCACAGACCTGAATAAAATAACTTCTGAGGCATTTAACAGGCTGAATTGTTCTAAATGAATTTTAGATGAATCTTCTGAATTAGAAGTTGTCGCGTTGGTAATGTATGCATTTCACAAAAAATTATCTAACAGTATAGATGTTTTTTTTTTCATTATTCATGAGTCTTATTCTTTTTAGTACACGCAAAAGATGTTAATAAATAATGCACCAACTTTCTGTTCCACTTATCAACCACCCATTTGTTTTAAATACAATTTTACATACTGTCCACTCAACGCTCAATTCCAACAAACCTTAACTATATCCAATGCTTTGCTGATCGCTCACTTTTGACCATACGTAAAATGATCCAAACGATACAAAACAGACCAAAAAAGCAGTGCGATTCCAGCCTTTTTTTCGAAACAGACTCCGTGATGTGCATCGGACGTATTCCAGGCAGAAACTGAACCCATCGGTTGAAGTACACGATCGTGCGAGGAGGCGTGAACTGTACATATGTCTTATGTTTCATCGGGAGTAAAAAAAGAATAGTAGAATAAGAAGAACAGCAGTCCAGTCACATAAACTGTACAGCAGACGGCTCGCGTGGACTTCAGCCACGTTGGCCAGCGTTACTGAAATTGACGCGTTAGAACATTACTGGAAACATTACTACTGGAAGCATATCTCGAGGACCAGGCAATTACTGCTGCAGAGATAAATTATGCGATTAGGGCACAACTTTCTGTCGGGCTGGCTTTCTTATCATAGAACACAAGCCCAACTAACGAAAAACAAAGTAAATCAGATTACCACCCACTAATTGGCATATAGTGATGATTTAGTTTAGGAAGCATAACATAGCATTTAAGCGTATATTCTTCAAACACTAAAAAAATAAAATAATGTTTGTATTATACTATACTTTAAGTTCCAAAACGCTTACATAATTCTTCCTTCTTTCATTTCATTCAAACGAAAAAGCAACGCACTGCATTTAGCAATGTGGGTTAACATATGGGTGGATATTCCACAACGACAAAAAGGAAAGCTACATTGTATTACATGCCTAGGGTGTCCACGCGCAACTGGGAGATTGAAAAACCATGTGCCACAAATAAACCGCATCGCGGGGTGTCGACAATGATGCAGTCTCCGGGACATGACTCCATCCACGCAACCGAATTGGAGTAACGTTCAGCCATGTTCTGACGTAAGCAAAATAGAACTAACTTCCTCATCTCTTTTGCATTGTTGTTCATGCTGTAATAGTGTGAATTTTCCGCACTATCTGATTGCATGGAAGTGTTATTGCTAGCGACAGCTTGTGTGGTAATGTTTTTACCTAAATTAAACATATTTGCCTTATGCAGTTCACCTCAAAAGAAGTTAAAATAAGTATTGAGAGGTATTCTCGGTTAAAACAATCAGTTAGCAGCATAAGTGAACATCCTTAACGTTCCTGTCGGTGTTATTATAAGTTGTTATTAAAAAGGTCGTAAAGAAATTTTAGAAGCAAGCATGCATTAATATTAATAAAGCATGCTAATTGTATATCTCTTGCATATGTGTTTCAGCCTAATGCGGACAAGTCGAAATGGCATTTCTTGGTGCCAGACGATTATTTCTCATAGACCAAATGGGATAATGGTTAGGATTGAAAATCAAATCAATCAATTCATGTGTAAATTTCATCGTTTCAGCATTTTCAATGGAAAAATGCATAGATTCAGAACTAATTGCAACTATGGATTGGTGTATTAAAGGTATTCCTTAAAAGTAAAAGGGTGTTCCACTAAAGGTAAAAGACTTCCAGAATACCGTAACATTTTCTTTTTTACTTTTTGCCATCAAACGGCATCTCTGCTCACCGCATCAAGTTGGACAGAGCAGGGTTTCACTGTTAAGTGTTACTATGTGGAGTTCTATTTATAGCACATCTATTCTAGATTATTCCAGATGGATGATTCCGACGGTTTAGCGATGAGAAGCCACATCATACGAAACATGATGTGCAAAAGCCGATTCTTGCTGTTGAAAATTTCAAATTCCGGTGCATATAATGCCTCTTGCCGCTACAAATTAAAATAGTTTCTTATTTTAATTGAAATTGAGACATTCAGACACACGTAACCATCTGCAGCATTATAAACGTTTCCATTCAAGTTACAAAAACAAACCTATGAATAGTTCTTACCTTTTTGAGTTGTTTATCGCTACACATATGTGTTACATTCACCATGGAAGACTAAAAATATCACTTTCACTTTAGCAAGCAACTACCTACTAGACGCGATTTTCAGTATCGGCATTCTGGACTATTAGTAAACAACTGACTGACAACCCAACCCAATTAGCCATTTGGTACGGGTAGTCTGTCGTAACCTGGCTGTCAGAAAATACGAGCAGCCCTTACGACAATCGAGCAGTTGAAATGAAAATGTCGGGTAGTCTTAGTTGTACTAAAAACACCCCAGCAATTTGGTAGTGAAAATCCCTCCACAACGAAAACTCAGTGAAAATCCTACTATGGACAAGAACGAGATCGTTGCTGTGCTAGATGCTATTGAGTTCCAGACTTTTGTCTTTCTCATTGGATCATCCATTTGTGGCTAACGTTTTATACAAATCGGCTGCGGGTGTTCGTGAAGCTGTAGTCATATGCATACACGATACGTCTCGAGGATGGTCTTCAACACGGACTGCGATCAAATAAATCCGTTCGAATCGAGCAGTCAATTTTCATGCATATTAAGTCAAACGAATTGGACCTTAGACGAGATGTGTATGAAAATTAACAGCTCGATTCGAACGGATTTATTCGATCGAAGGCCGTGCTGAGGGCCATTGCTTTCTGGTGTGTGGAAAAAGAATGTACTGCAAGCCATAATTATGATATTCCTTTCATTCTTACTTGACTTGTGTTTGCTGGTCATGTGTTCAGCTTTTTTCCTATTATTCCTACATCAGATTGCTGGTCAATATAGAATTCTAAACGAACATTCTGCTTTTTTAGTTTCACCCGCTAGGCTTGTCGAGCAATGTTTCTAAACCGTCATTCGCGTGGAGCAAACATCCTACATTTTTGTATGGGGATGAAACAAAAGTTGGACGTTTTTCTAGCAATCCTCCTACTTGTAGGACCAATGGATACTTGTTTAACTCTCCGCTTGGCGATTTCGAGCAAAAACGTCCTACTAGTGAAAAAAGAATCGAGCAGATTTGTATGGTCATCGCCAATAGGAAGATGACGCTGCTTGGGCGCGTAGCTGTCATCTTGTTAGGGTTTATTCAAATTTGTTTGTAAGCAAGAAAGCATCGCATCTACCGCGTGTTTAAAATATGGCTTCTGTACCAGAACAAAAAGCAGGATCGTCTAAACCCGAATGTGGCAGGCCAGTGTGTCTGATTGTGCTAGGAATGGCTGGATCAGGCAAAACAACATTTGTAAAGAAACTTGCTCAATATCGACATGCAAATGGCTCATTGCCTTACCTCATCAATCTTGATCCTGCCTGCCGGGAAACCCCTTATCCTGTAAATGTTGGTGTGTAATCAATTTTATTTTATTTTTTTTGTAGTTTCGAAACATATAATAACATTTCTCACGATGAGATTCTTTCAGACATTCGCGATACGATAAAATACAAGGAAGTTATGAATCGCTATAAGCTCGGACCAAACGGGGCTATCGTGACAGCGTTGAATCTGTTCTCCACCAAGTTTGGCAAAGTTACAGAACTGATTGAAAAAGCAAAAGACAAACATCAGTACTGTGTGCTGGACACCCCAGGCCAAATTGAAGTCTTTACCTGGTCCGCATCGGGCACAATTATAACGGAAGCCTTGGCAACTGCCTTTCCGACCGTCGTCGTTTATGTTATGGACATCGTCCGATCGACCAGTCCGACCACGTTCATGTCAAACATGTTGTACGCCTGTTCGATTTTGTACAAATCGCGACTTCCCTTTGTGATAGTCATGAATAAGATAGATGTACAGGAATGCGAGTTCGCCATGCAATGGATGCAAGATTTCGAGGCGTTCCAGGAAGCGCTTGAAAACGAAACAGCCTATGTGAGCAACCTAACACGGACGATGTCCTTGACACTGGACGAATTCTATCAAAACCTGAAATCGTGCGGCGTCTCGTCAGTCACCGGAATTGGCTTTGCACGGTTTTTTGAACTGGTCAGCGAAGCAGTCAAGGAATACGACAGGTGAGCCTCATAGAAGAAACCCATATTGTACACAATCGGTCCTGAACGAGCATTGTTTACTCCCAACAACCGTTACAGTGATTATAAACAGGAATATGAGAAACTGCGCATTGAAAAAGAAAAATTGAAGGAAAGTGAATTGGAAAAGTTATCCCAAACCAAACGCGGAGACATTGGTGAAGAAATACCTCTCGGAAACGATTCGGGTATGCCTACTGAACACAATGAAAGAATATATTTAAGGCATCCTGCCAACGAAAGTTCTGATGATGATGAAGGACAGGAATGTGATGGAGCAGTTGTAACAGCAGGTAATTTCAAAATTTATCACTATTTCGTTTTCACGATCATTTATTTGCATACAAAACTAAACAACCGCACACGTAACAAACACATGCGCTCTGTTTTCTCTCTTCTTTCAGGCGATGATGAAGTAGAGGATATGAATTTTAACAGCTTCATCGAACAACACCGCCGCCAGCAGAATGAGAAACAACTGAAGCAAAACAAATAAAATGGTACAGCGTACATAGTGCACTCAACTAAACGCGATTAAAATTAATTTTTGTAAACGGATAAACGTGTAACGTACTGACAAACTTTCCTATATCATTTATGTGGGACTGATGGTTCTGCGAAACGTCGGGTAAGATATAATTCAATTTAAATTCGCTACACGAGTCAGTGGCTATCACTGGCGGATCATTTGCAACAAATTGACCATTGTTACCGACAACCTGTACGCATAGTTTTCTTCTGGTTGATGGATCAATTACAATTTTTCTGAATAACTCTATCACGTCCGACTTGGATAAACCCTCGATGTGTTCCACTTCGAGCTTGTTCCGGTTGAATATATACTCCTCAGCCGTAATCTCTCCCCAATGACGGCTTGCTTCATTCTTCAGTTCCGTATCAACTACCTGCTTACGGTGAATCAGTGATGTTTTGACGAGATCAAAATCCTTATCTTTCATGTTCAGCAACGTCTCGACAAAGTGGCGATTAAACAGCTCAATCCGTTCGTCGATGTGTTCGTAGCTGAACTTGTTCTCTTGCGAATGTACCGTTATCGAGAAACCGAGGATACCGGCATTATCACGCAGTGAAGTAGAAACGTCGTAGCCCAGTTGTTCCTTTGTCCGTAGGATATCAAACAATGGTTCTTCTAGCAGCGACACCAGAAGCTCCAAGCAAGCGTTCAAAAAAGGCGTTACCGGCCCGGCTTGGTAAAATGTGGTCGTAACCGAATTTACATCTGCCTCGCGAAAATTTCTAATCCTCAAGTAGTTTTCCCCGGTTGGCATTTCTCTTGCTTTTGTTTCGATACTTTGCATCTGCAACGAGGGAATCGAACGTATTTACGTATTGGTACACACAATAGGTTTCAACTGTAGTATCTATACTCACGTCTGTGATGGATGATCCATTCAGATTGTGTAACACCTTATGCATCGTCGATTTGGCAGTTTCCTTGTCTACGTTACCTTGCACGAGTGCCTGTATTTTGATACCTTTGAAAAAATTTCCTGCAAACTGGCGTACATCGTCCGGGGTGAACTTTTTCAAATGTTCAAATTTTTCCCACGTCGTCCAATGATTTGGACATACAACCTTCAAGCGGGCATCTCTGTGAATGTGAGAAAATATACACAATTAATTCATTTTCCATGCATCATAAACGTTGGCGTACGTCACCTGCTTAGTTTACCAGGCTTCATTAGTTCATTGTAGTAAGCCTTCTCTAGTTTTGCTTTGATCACATCAAACACACTTTCGCTGAACATGTCCGCAAAGTGTCCCAACTTAGCAGTAATCTCGTCTACAATGAAAGGCAACTTTTCGCTATACCCATCGACTTTGAACAAAAGCCCCTTCTCGGCCGAATACAGCTCATAGTTTAACCCAGCGACTTCAGCGGGGTACAGTTCCTCCGCTATTTGAAACTTTACCATTGAAGCGAAGAATCCAGTTAAAGCAGAACTTTGAATGAAATAAAACACATGCCTCGTTATAATACATTCTACTACATTTAAAAAAAATACAATACTTTACCTTCTAGCATCATTGAACGGTAGAGGAGATATGATGTAGAAATACATTAGGGCGGAAGGCAGCCGAAATTTTGCATCCTGCCGGAACCATATTTCGCACACATCGTCAGCAAATAGTTTCTCTGGATACGGGGGTATCTGTAGCGAGTATACAAATTTTAATACAATACAGACTCTTGTACTGTCGAGCTAACCCTGCAGCTAGTTGGAAATGAATCGATCAATAATCGTTTTTGAGAATCTCAGGGCAATCGTGCAACAAAATCACTTACAAAATCGGCCAACGAGCGCTGGACCATACGCTGGGCGGCGTGGGATAAAATTGCAACCACTCCGTTGCGCTCATAAAGAAAAAAGATTTAAACATTCCCAAAAACTCTTATTATTCTGAAAATTCGGAATGCCAAATCAGTTATTATCATTTTCATCACACTAAGTATCCTAATTTTAAGGAATGCATACTTCTCACGTATGAGCGATCGCACACGAATTGAAATACAATTTCTTCTTGTTTTGCATTTGGCAGATTGAGACACATAGTAGCTTTAGGAAGATTACTGCATGTAGAACTCGACTCATGCACCATGTCATTACCTGCAGTGTATGATCTTCATCTGCAAGGATGGTGAAGTTTGTTGAAATGTAGGGATTCTTCTCTTGAAGCTTTATTTCTGGTATTGGTTCCGATGCGTCCCATAAACGTTGCCATTCGACGGGTATATCTATGGAATATTTGATAAAAAGTGATAGAATTACCAATGGTAATGCTAGCGAGATTGGTTAATAAATGTTGCTGCGTCTAACGCTCTTACCCATCTCTGTGTATTCGGTTTCAAACCATCGCTCAGTTCGATTATACGTCACATTCCGATACGGTTTCGTAGATGATATCATCAGGTTGAACCGCGGCTCATTTAAATTATCAATAACCTTTTGTATCTCATCCGGATCATATCTGAAGTATAGTTCGGACCCAGTAATGATATCTTTTGGTGGATAGTAACGCATGTTGACTACTAATTCTTCTACGTTATCGCTTGCTTCCTTCTCCTTGCGAAAACGAAACGAAGTTGCTTCAAGTTCTCGCAGTTCGTTGAAAATCCATTCAACTGGACCCTCGCGTTTGAGTAATCGGACGAATGAATAGACGGCTTCAAGAATTTGTTCAACATTTTCTAGCCCGTGATCTGTCATTACTATCGAAACGCTAAACAGTGTATAGAGCGAATTTTTCTCAAAACCAGAACTTGCACCTGTGTGCACATCCAATGCCAACGAACTGGGGGGGAAAAAGAAAAACCAATCAGTGTCACGCGTCACATTAACGTAGAATCCCTTCTTACTGTTTCCGCAAGTAGCTTGTTAAACTATGTTTCCCTTCATAGCCCATAACGTAAGAAATGTAATCGATGGCCTTTACTTGATAATCCTGCGAAAAAAAACAAAAAAATGTTGTTATCAACTGGTTACTTTCCTAGTTATTATTAATACCAACTTCACCAACGTATTGTAATACCTTTACACTGGGTGGTAAACACCATGTAATATCCAACTGACACACATCGGATATCGGCTTGACTATGAACAATTTGCTATAAAATTCATCTCGAAATGCATTCTTTTCGTTGTAGACTTTCGACAAATCTTCTGCTGGCAAACCATTGCAGGGGATTTTCGAAAAATACCTAACCGTAAGAGCTTCCAAATCGTCCAAGCTCATGCGAGCTTGCACAGCGAAATGCATCCGATGCGCGGAGTAGTGTTTGCGTTGAAATTCGTGCAGAGTCTTGTACAATTCGTCATCCGTAATATTATGTTTGAGAGTTTCTAAATTACCCCACGAAAACAAACTGCACGGATGGTCGTCACGACCTAACGATGCCATCAATTGCTCGCGAGCGGAAGAAAATCGATTTTTGTTCGTTTGAAACTCGCTCTCAACCGCGTCCCGCTCACGGCATACAGAATCACGCAACATTAATGGGTCCGTGAAAAGGCTCGCAAAACGGTCCAAAGCTCCTTCGAGATGAGCTTCGTCGATTTCAAAGTAGAAAGTCGTTTCCTCCAAATCCGTTATGGCATTGTCGAATCCACCACATTTCTGTGAACAAGAATTAGAGAATGAAGCTAGCAAACTCTTGCGCATCATTACAATTGTGCACATAACTTTCCACAACTCACACTTATGTAAGAATCGTATTCGTTTTCTTGAGGATATGCCTTGCTGCCCATGAATATCATATGCTCCAAAAAGTGCGCCAGGCCTTGTACATGCCTCGGGTCACTGAAGGAGCCAACACCAACACAAAGGGCAGCAGCCGCAAGCTTTTCTCCTTCAGCTTCGGCATTCGACGTCGGTTCATTAGCACTGCTGTCACTAATGTAATCTTCATCACTGGCCTCACTTTTTGGCCGTCCGTTATCATCTTCGTCGTCTGATTCTTCCTCGGTGTCTGATGACGTCGTGGACACACCGTCATTTTGTTGCGTTATGTTTCCATCTCGCATGATTTGATTCTCTGTAGGATCGGCTATTAACAATGCATGCAAACCATTTGCTAGCAGAATCGATCTGTATAGGAAAAGGAAAAAAACAATATTGTATTCCACCTATTAAAAAATTACGTACCACAAGCGCTTGAAAGCAGATTGGTTTGCCTTATCCTGTACATTACCTGTACTGCTTACGGTCGGAATACGACTGATCCGGAGAGGGGAGGTAGCGCACCGAAGGAATACTACCGGTGTTGTTTGCATCCTCGTTGGCTTGGCCGCCACCTACCGTACATTCCCTCGTTGGCATTTTGCTGGATGGATTCATGAATCCTACTTCCGGTGCTGGACGCTTACGAGTCATCAACGATCCCCGTGGGTTGCGACTGGCTACACGTGCAAACAATAGGATAAATGCTACAAACATCAACACATGACCTGCAAACGAAAAAGAAGCATTAGAAAATGTGTCTTTGCTATATATAAATGATATGATTTAAAAAAAAACGTTTTAAAAAGAATCAATATTTTCGCACATTTTCTACACCACCAACACCGCTGCATCTTCGAAGAAACGAGTCAAAAACTGATAAAATAATGGTCCACAGCAAATTCACGGTTATTGTGAATCTAACTAATTAGCGCGCTACTTGACCGACTGAGGTTTTTGACTTTACCGACTATCTGCACAACTATGTTGCTATACCAAGCCGCTACTGCTGTTGTTGCTGGTGACTTCGGTACAAAACACAATCTAATGTATATTAGGACAAATTCAAATCATACCACGCTGTCTTCATAGCTTCACGCCGACCCCTTTCGATTCTGTTTTTGATAGTGTCACAAGCTCAAACACAACTCAAAGAAGAAACAAAACATTCGGCATAAGCCATATTGATGAGCACTTATCGTTTCAACAGTTTTCCCATTTCCTACGTATTTCAAGTATCTCTTTCGGTAAAGGTAAGATTATCGCGATTTTAGTTATTGCACACATTTAGTATTAGCTTATCATAACTTTTCGCTAACATGCTAATGACTAAATAAACCATAACATTTATAAGTTTAACTATTGTATCTTTTAACGGGTCCAACTACAATATCAACAACACATCGGCCAGGAAGGTTGGAGACAAACAAAACCCCTACGCCGCGACTGGAATGAATTAAAGTCGAATTCAAATTACGTCTATTCTGTTACTACACACGGTAATCGCATTTTATCAATGACAGAAACTAGTTTTATCAACACTTTCCCCAATAGAAACTCTCTGATAATCGCTCTAGTCCTTCACGTTACTCTCTTGATTTTACTTTCTCTTTTACTTTTTTCCATTTTACTTTAATTTACTGCTCTATACAATGTAAGTACATAACTAATAGGTTGGTATACCTTCGTATGTTTGCGTGATCAATAACTGCAATTGATTGCAGCCAATAGACCAGCTCCAGCTCTGGAAACAATTTATGCAAGCAAGATCCACTTAATTATCCTCGAACACGGCGGCGTGTTTATCATTGACATTCGTTCGTTCAGTAGTGTTACGACCAAGGTTGCTTTGGCAGAGATATGGTTTTGAAGGTCGGTTCATGTGATCAAATTGACAGTAAAACAAATTGACAGTAAAGCCGTCTTGGAAACCGCCCAACTAACAATTGACAAGCATCTTTAGAACATTCTGTCTGATCTTTAGAATATTTTGGCACCTTCCAATGAAACACTACATTAGGAACTGTAACCCAGCCGTTTGGGTTTTGACAACTCATGGGGGCGGCCATTTTTACAGAAGATTGAGCCCGGTGAAAAAAAAATAGCTATATAGAAATTAAAAAAAAACCACTCTCACTCTTCGAGATTGACCGCTGTATTTCCACCGGTTTCGCTTGTCATTTGGTTGCAGCTATTAGCATCCATGCTATTAGAAAAGCCCTGTCACACGAAGCGCGAACTCAAAAACTTTGCGGCGCAAAGAGGGGGCAACGCGCGAAGAATACGTCAAAAACTTTTCAGCTCACGGAGCTGCAAACTGCATGCGCGAACTTTTTGACAGCTGAGAAGTCGGACGAAGAAGCAGAAACCAGCAGAACTTTGCGCTTGCCACGCATTGGTACCCAAAACACTGTTACACGAAGCGCGAAGATTTTGACGTAAACTTATACAATTTTTGAGTTTGCGCTTGAAGTTTGCGCTTCATGTAACGGGCCCTGAAGGTCAAATCTTTTTATGAGTAATATTCTGGGTGTACTTACTTTTGTTGATGTTTGCTGCTGCTGAGGTTCGAACTGCACAGGGCAAGAAGAGGTATGTTGTTGTTGACTCGCCAAATCGCATCGGCCACGCTTACGCTTCGACGACTGATTACTTAAATCCGCAATATATATCAACAAACCTTTTCAACAGGTGATGGCTGACCACAATTATTCGGTGAAAAACGAAAAGCACTAGCCGAGTGGAATAGTAGCTATATCAATAGAACCAACATTGAAAAATGATGTTAAACCAA
>KE524868.1:53711-63902 GCA_000441895.2 Anopheles sinensis | reverse complement strand
TTCCTACTTCAATGCCGCTTCGACGATCTTCTTTGTCCTATTCCTCCTTATGTTCTTTGAGAGGTTTTTTTAAGAAGGAGGTTGTAATGCGGTCTAGAGATGCTAAGAAATGCAACAGAACAAACGTTGTGAAAGTTTCGGTTTACAAAAAGAAAGAGAGGAATGGGCAAAGAAATCCAGGGTAAAGATGAAGATGGGATTTGAACATGATATCTCAAACTCACGGGATGACTGCAATGGAGTGCCAGATGTGCTTCCAATATGCTCCCGTGTCACTTTTGGGCTCTATTGGGTTTGGCGTTTATAGTTCTTTACGGGTACGATGTGTGTAGTTTATCTTACTTTAATAGTTTGTATCCCGATAATACTCGTTGGTAGCTATTACCTATTCTGCCTTCATCCGTTGTACTTGTATGTTGGCACATTTTTCTACCACGACAGGCAAGCAAGTGTCAAATACGGCAGAAAGATTTGTATGTACACAATACATCTGTTTTGGTCTGCAGCAAGACTAGCAGCAGATTAATTTTTTCAAAATAGAATTTAGCTAGAATATATAGTGCTATTTAGCTAGGAAAATATGCCTAGAATTTCATTTTTTCGATAGTTTCAAATACCTTCCATTTGCCCAGCAATAAAAAGTTAGGCACAGTGTCTTTCTGTAGACAGGTTTTTAATGGACACTTGTCCATAAGCCACGATATTAATCCCAATGAAATATTGAAATAAGCCAAGATAGTCGATAAAAATAAACACAATCTACAAGGTGGATCGCACCAGGTGATGCTAATGACAACCAGTATGAAATCCACAACGATCCATATTTTTTTATCTTGTCTGGTTCCGCAAGAGTTACATATTTATAAATGCAACCGTACTGTATCCTGTTGCAATTCGTCAAATTTAAGCCTGTCTTGAACCGTACCGTAAGTTTTTCTGGTAAATTTTGAAAATATATTATAATACGGAAAACCGAAGATCGTACAAAAAAAATATTATTTGTGATATTTTTCGAATTGCTATTCTTCTTCTATACTTCTGCTTCCTTTTCCCTTTCCAAAATTTAGCTTAGCTTGTTCAATGTTTTATATTGAACTACAGTTACTCAAAGTCGATATAAGTTGTCATCCATTACTTCCAATAAGCATGCACCGTAATATCTACGTTTTCTGTCGTCTAGGTGTAAAAACTACTAATCGTTCTTTAAAATCGTTCTTTGAAACAGATAAGTTTGTTTTCAACCAATCTTAAAACCGCTAAACTACCCCCTTTTTTGCTAAACTTCTCGTCTTGAATATGAATATTATTCCACTTTGACATATAGCTTTTTCGGTCGAACTTTTCGAGTTAATTAATAAAGTTAATAATTTCTAGAATTTTCGAGATGAGTACCTGCAGGCCATTACATACCAATATTCTACGAGATTAAAATCAGGAATTAAGTTCTGTCTTGCAATCTCTCTTGGGACTTCATCCTGAGACATGCATTATGACGTTGAGGAACCAAAAATTATATCTTCAAAAATTTTCAACAATTTCAATCTATTTCACAAACGTTGACGTAGAAATGTACTGCCGAACCAATAGTGGCATTCGATTTTTATTCCAACTACCACTTGTGTTTTTATATGTTTGAGAATTCACGGGCCAGCAAACCACGTGCTACTCTACTCTGTTTTATTTGTTCCATCTAGCAATGTTTGACAATCTGTTTTTGTTCCCGCTTTGCTGGCATGATGTTATACCCAACACAACTCGTGGTGGGTCAACTTAATTTTCATTTTCAAAATTACAATAGCTGTTATGTTTCGGTTTTTATTTATTTTTGTTCAACAACATTTAAGAACTTATGTTAGGTTTTGAGACCCATTTTGAGTTTCTTCTTCAAAATCTTTGAATGTGGTAAATAGTAGCAACGGGTACTAGAAAACTGGCAATGGTCGCCATACCCAAATAATTGAATAAATAAGGTTTCTATGATATCCTTATCCACTATGAGGTTTCTATAAACATTTGTATTATTTTGTTATATCTTCAACGTTTCTTTCTAGATGGTTGTTCGAGCAGAACAACACCGAAGCCCAGACCACCGAGTTCAACTCCTAGACCAAATATTACATTCCATACCTACAAATGCCCGCCAGCTTATGCCGCATGGTATTGCCTTAACGATGCCACATGCTTCACGGTGAAAATCGGCGATTCTTTACTATACAATTGCGAGTATGTTCGGGAAAGAACTTATGAAAAAGGGTGGTTTAAATAAACGGCTATTATTTATTTATCTATTTGAAGGTGTGCTGACGGATACATGGGACCAAGATGTGAATACAAAGATTTGGATGGCTCTTATCTACGTAAGTTCTTCAAACAATTTAAAGTTGTCATGCTATCGACTCTTTTTTCTGAACTTTGTCTTTTCTTCTATTTTTAGCAACTCGACCAAGAATCATGCTAGAGACGGCAAGCATAGCTAGTGGAGCCATCGGGTCTTTAGTGCTAATTATGATAGGTTGGTGTTGTTGGTGCGTTAGAAGACATCAGCGGCATAAAAGGCTTGAAAAGGAAAATGGTGTGGACACAGTTGACGCACCTGGTGTATTGCATGTCGTGCACAGTCAGCAGGTTATTCGTCCTTTTGGAGCACATCACCTAAAGACTATTCCGATGAGTGAAGCACTGAAGCGATAAAAAAAGGAACAACCTCATACATTATTGGCCCGAATCTGGGCGACGTAGCGAGCAATGCCTAGAATATTTAGAAGCAAACGCAAAATAAAATAGTACCAACGAAAGCTACGCATTAACCAACATGTATGCGTGCCAGTATAAAATATACTACAGAAGCTGTTTATTTTTAAGCAAACAGAACACAAAACAATTAAATTATCAAACCAAAACGAGCACTAAACACGAATACTAACCTACCAATATTATGACAAATATGTTTTGAAGAACAAATCAAAGGTAGATTTACTTACAATTGGCTTTGAACGATTGGAATATAACCTTTTCTGTATCCCAGCAAAATGCTCAGAACCCGTATTTCATGGGCATTTTCATAAAATTATTCAGGCACTTGGTACGGTAGGCTCTGTATATAATTGCATTCAAAAGTAAGTTTATAGTGAACAGATCGAACACAAAATAGGTTCATATAGCGATGCAGCCTGGTGCGCTTAGCATTGAAAGCACCGTTTAATATAAAAATATCAAACATTAAAACCAAGACTAAATTACGCAATGCAGCTCAAGCCTTCCACGCCTTGAACATTCATGAAAACATGTGCTTTATGACTGTTACACTATTTACCATAGAAATTACAACACGATTCATCGAATGCACAACATTTCCTATCGAGTCAAAAGCGAGTATCGTCGGCATAAGTCTCCGTAACAATAGAATGCATATTAAGTATACAACACAAGAATTATTCGAATTCCAAAGCATTAAGAGTAGGAAACGTTGTGGTGTGGAGTGTTATTCAGGAATAACAATTAACATAATGTTTAAAATTCGGATTACTATAAATAAAACGCCTTTTTCTAATTTATTCGTGTAAACTATAATTAAATTAACATGCCACAAAGTTCCTCCAATGCTATGAACCATTTCGGAAGTAGAGACTTGCCACGTAACAGCCAGCGCAGGATAGAAGAGAACCAGCAGTATTTTATCATTCAAAATGGTGCCATTTTGGACATTTTGATGTGAAAATTTCTATTTAATTTTCTATTTCATCAGAATTATACGCAGATAGAATAAAATAATAAATCCATCACAATCGGCACCTACATTCGTATAACAATTGTATTATATAATCTTCTGTAATCTGTACTGTATTTTGCATATTAATGGCAATGTCGATTATTCTGTTATTTTTTAATCTATAATATTTATTTTAAAACGTATTATTTATTTTAAGTCGTACTAATGCTTCATTCAGCTTTTGCATCTAAATCACTCTATTTAGTTTAGGTGGCAAACCATTCGAGTTTATTTTTTTTATTTTAGAAATGTCTTGCGTTAAAGCATGTTGTTTACAATTCGAACAGCAAGGAAACGGTCAAAATTCGGGAAAATTACATGCAATCAAGAAAATTTCAACCCGCTTGCCGGTCATTTATAGGGTTATTTTGTGTTGCTTCACGGTTGACAGAAGATGTAAATTTTAATTCTGATATTCAAACATTATTTGAATTGTTACGTCCCTTTGATCTTAGGATTTGAAGACTGGAAGACAGAAACGTATGACAGCTTATTTTATATGCCGTGAAATAAATAAATTTAACGAACTTACATATTTATTTTTGTATGACTAAATATATACAGTTTAACGTTAAATTTGAGCAAATAAATATAAGAACTCAATTGTAATCGAACAGCCTATAGCTATGTACCATGAGATAACCGACGGCGTGAAGACAATGCGATGGACATTTTTACGGAACAAAAATCGAACATGTGCATTATAAATGCTTTCGTTTGGGACATCCATATTTACGAACAGTGTGAAACGAGAAACAACAGTGTTTTTTTGGAATAACATACATCATTTTACCATTTGGAATTGTGCCGAAAAATAAAAATTATACGGCTTTCATTCTAAAATATACCGTTTTTAATACTTATAATATCGCAGCATTACACTAACATTGATTTGGCATTACACTAAAACAATTTCAAATGTGTTGAATATTTTAAATAATATATTTGGTTATGCCTTAATATTTTTCTGATAAATTTAATAATATCAAAGACACGCAAAATCACATTTTTTATCAAACTTAAACATTGTTGATCTGTGTATGACAAGTTCGCTAAATGACTTCGCCTTGTTTTTGATGTTCTTCGCTTTGCATCCACCTTGCTTTGAATGAATAAGCGCTTGTTTAAAAGGGCTGACAATGATGAAAACTAATCTGAGATGTCATAATCGCGTTAAATTTGTGTATCACTCAGATAAATAGACAAAGTGCGCTTATTTTATGAAAGTAGTAACGCATTAGGAGGAACAAACAGAGAAATTGAATTTTGGAATCAATTTGTGAGGACATCTTACGTTCATATGGCGCGTGGTGTGAGTAAATGCTGAAGGATTACAATAAATGTGCCTTTCACCATCATTACAAAATTAGGTTCTTTTGATATAAAAAAAAGTATTGTGGGCTGAGAAAACAACAAACGAACCTACAAACTACAAAATATTGAAAGAATAATAGCATGGTTACTTTTGAGTATTGGATGACAATGGCAATTGACTAGATTAACATACAGGTGATCCCCGCAGTACGCTTTACTCGATATACGCGATTTCGCAATACGCGATGTTGTGAAAAATTACAGTTTTGGCTTTGGGTCTTTTTGGTCAATCTTGCTTTATTTTGGTACAATGAAGTTTTACTTTACACTATTCGCGTAAATAGAATACCTAGTTTGATTATTTAACATAATTGCTTATAACCTTTTTTGCATGTTTATATTTCAACTCTTCAATATGAAGTATAAGCGATGTGGCAGAGGAAATCCGCAATACGTGAAAACTCGATATACGCTGTTGCGTTCGGTCCCAAACATTAGCGTACTGCGGGGATCCCCTGTATCTAAAATACGTTTGTTAGTTTTTTGTAAACTTACATCAGTTTGGTATTAGCTCCATTCGGGCCCTTAAATTGTTGGAATGGATCCAGCTTTTACGATTAAAAAATATGTTTTCGATTGGTATTAATTAGGAAACAAACGGACGATTGTCAGTGCTGGATATATTGATAATATTTGACCGTTTCAAAACCTCCGACGATCTTTGGTTATGACTAACTGTGGCTAGGTATGCTCAAAACACTCTATCGTACTCTTTATAATGTTCTCTAATGGATTAAGTTATTTCCAGAATTTGCCATTGCATGCCACATAGCTTTCCATACGCCCCAAGTCTTGAAGAAACAAACAGCAACTTTGATATTTTCCTTCTCGCTGGTTTTCAGCCACAATATGGCATTCTTTTGGAATTAAGGCTCTCCAAGACATTTTATGGACAATTGCTCCTAAAAGTAGAGTTAATGGTCAGTTAATGGCTTAAAACTAAGCCAATATGCCCTTTGACACGTTGACTGCCGCGTCGGCCACACCCCTTTAACACGTTGACTGCCAAGCGTTTTTAGAACACTTTTTTAGTACAGTCATTTTTAATAGATTTTGGTTATAAAACAAATGCAAAGATTTGTTCTTAAACCATTAAAAACTAGATTGAGCTTCCTTATGGCTAATTTTTAACAAATATTACAACCTACCTCTACATTAGTGCAATACGAGTAAGTTTCGTGATTTGTCCTAAAATGCCCGTCAGCCACTATGTGACTGACGCGGCAGTGGTTATTAAACAAATGCCAAGATTTTTTTTAAACCATTAAAAAATAGATTAAGCTTCCTTATGGCTTATTTTCAACAAATATTAAAACCTACCTTTATATTAATGCAATACGAATGAGTTTCGTGAGTTGTTCTAAAATGCCACTATGTGGCTGACGCGGCAGTCAACGTGTTAAAGATCTCATTTGAGGCTTACTTGAAGCGTTACAAGTTCCTCTATTATATGTTTGTAGAATTTTACGGCTACGATGAGAATTGACCAAGATAATTGGGGTTAAACGAGCAAATCGAAAATGTTTTTTCACTTTTGGGAGCAGCTGTATATTGCAAAATACTTTAAAAGAGACGTAAAGTACCAATGTTTTAACCAATCTTTGACATCAAGGTTGAAATCAGTTTCAACGTCTATGATTTTGCAATTTTCCGAAAATATGTACTCCTGAGCTTCGAACCTTTTTATCTGACTTCGCATCGATCGACCCTTCTACATAACAATGTCTAATGTTTTTCCTAACTATTTCCCCTATTGGTCTTCTGGCCCAAAGAACGAAATTATTGCACAATTCTCCCCCTGTATGTCGCTGCAACTTCAGGTGCACTTTGTGGTACCGTAGCACGGTCTGCGGCCGGAACCAGGCTTTCAAATGAATGTTAAATCATTCTAGATGCGGGACAAAATGCTTTAAAAATCTGAATAGTGTAATGATATCCATGCTCAATTTGGATATATTCTCCAGATTATAATGTCCAAATCCAATTTATAAATCGCTTCGCTATATTCTCCAGTTTTGTTCCAGTTCCACCAACCACTCTAGTCAAGTTCAATTGCAAGACTGCCCAACTCATTCGTTTTTTAACTCAATATATCTAACTTTTCCTTACACGCTTTCGGCTAAAGTAAAAACCGTGGTGAGAGATATTTTGGTACCAGAGCGCTTGCGCCTAATTTGGTAAAAATATAGTATCATCGACAACATTAATGCTTACATTTTTAAGCGCCTAGAGGTATGCAATAAAAATAAATAACAACAAAAGCTTAAAATCAAGCTTTAACAAATTCGCAATCACAACGAGTTTCTCAAGGAAAGGAAACAAGGTCTCTCACAAAATTAAAAAAAAATTAACCTGCTTTTTGGCAAAATTATGAGGAATTGGTTATTTAGCCAGCTTTTAATATGTCGTCCAGCGTTCATTTTTGACGAATTGGATTCATTTATCAATCGTTTCAGTAAAAAATAAACGATCGTTAAAATTAGAACAAACGTCGAAATTGACGATCGTTTATTTTTAACTATCGTTAAAATGAAACGAATCTGAATGCGATCCCACCTTTCAATTTGTCGTAAACCAAACAAATCATACGAATAATTGACACTTAAATAGTTATAACGTATTTGTTTGGTTCACATTCCTTCCTAACTCAAAGATTGATTTGATGAACGTATATCAGTCACACAAGTTTGAAGGTCCGTCCGTTGATCAGACGGACTCGATTTTCTGACAATCGCTTGGTCCCGACAACCGAGTGATGAATGATATAATGTATTTCCTGTTTTTTTTCTTTTTCACAAGCAATCCAAAAGGTGTCATATCTTATTAGAATACCAAATTTCGGAAATTATTTGTTTGTGGTTCTTGACTTTGGATTGATGCTAACTATTCGTCGTTTGAACTGTGATATTAATTTCTTTCCGGAACAACCGAGCGCATACACAAATCTGAAACCAATGAAATGCGTGGATTTGAATCCCACACAACGCTGAAGATGAAATTTATCAAAAAGATACCAAATCAACTCTCCTTGAGCGGTTGAAAAGCTCCCCAAACTCTCAATTTTAGAGTGGAATCCATATGAAGCGTAACAATTTCAATAAAAAAATATTTAATTTTCGAACCATGAAACCACAATCATATGATTGACCTATAATTGGTCCTTCAATTGTACAGAAGTTTTAAACACAAGTTGTATAAAACAAATATTTATTAACAGATCCAAATGACAAAGAAGCTAGTATTTGTTAATTGAAAATTTGGAAATATTTGGCAAGCTGCTACATGCACTTATAAAAATTCTCCCATCGGTTTGATAACCAGATCATGAATCTGAAAAAAACAGTAAATAAAAAAAGCAGTTAATTAGTTCTACTGATACTTAACGTGAGCTAACGCTGGAGATTAACTAATCTTCCATGCGCCTAAATAAAATGCACCCCGATAGACTTACCTGTACATTATCGGGGGTTGTGATGGCATATAGAACCGCTTCGGCAACATCCTCTGGCTTAAGCTTGGGCATATACTTCACAATTTCGTTCTCATTGGAGCTGACCGTTGACAAAATGTCACCTTCTACAAGTCCGGGGCTAATACTCTGCACATGAAAAGACATTTGCCGTTGTAAGTGGTTTGTCAATCTGCTAAACACAAAATATAGCTCAAAGTTTGTATGAACAAGCCAAAAACATACTGTTACTTTGCAGCCCGTATCCAAATAGATGAGTTCTTGTCGGATACATTCCGTGATGGCAGTTACGGCGTATTTAGAAGCGGGATACATTCCATTCAGCGGTCGCGTTCCGGGAACAGCCTGGTGTACCTTGTGTCCAAATATGCTGTTAATGTTAATAATGTGTCCTTTAACGTCACGCAATTTCATGGATTTGACGGCTTCTCTCGTGCACAAACATAGCCCAATAATGTTCGTCTCCATGGTCGTGTAAAGATCGCGTGTATTGTTTTTCTCGGTAAGTAGACATTTTGTGATCACTCCGGCGTTGTTAACAAGTATATCAACTCCACCGTAGGTATTGGCGATCCAACCAAATGCGTGCTTCACATCTTCTTCCTCGGTGATATCACATTCTACGCAGTTTAAGTTGCCTGCTACATCGAAGAGGCTAGCTCGCAGTTTTTCCACCTTATCCCGGCGCCTTGACAGTGCGCACACAATCATGCCTGCCTTGACGAGCTCCTTCGCTATGGCGCCACCAATAGCACCACTGGCCCCTGTTACGACAGCCACTTTTCCTTCCCAACGCTTCATTCGTTCACAGATGTCTAATCGGACCGAGGTAGGTGGGGATGCTGTCTCGCTGCTCTCGTTGGCTGCATTGGCCCCATTGGACGCCATGTCAATTGTTCAAGCTTGATTTCTGAAAAAATAGATATTTTTTCTCTATCGACCCTGACGATTATGAAGCGTGCTAGCTAAGTAATGCTCTACTAATTCGTCATAGTGCTATTTGGTTTAAGCGCTTGAATAATGTTGGTGGTCAATTTATCAAATCGTTGTATAGATTGATAATTTGGCCAAACCTTCCCGGGCGATTAATTCCATGTTATTTATTTTAGAATTGTACTCTGAGTTGTAGATCTACTCTGTTAAAAATGACCTTCAAGTGCAACAGATTTAACAGAAGTTACCGCAATTGCAAAAAAAAGAAATGAAACAATTGTGTGGAGAGTCTTGGAAAGGCATGGGAGCAGTTCGGTTCCTAGTTTTATAATCGAATTAAAAAAAAATCATTATAAAATATGTATCGATAAATGCTCAATTCATTCAAAACAATCATTAAATTAAAGCGTGGAATTTAAGCATTATTTCGCATCTGTTTTAGCAATATTAAATGGTTTCTTATCACTTTGTTATTTGTAAAGAGTTCGTAAAGGCATAGATCGTAATAAATTCGTTATCTGAATGCATTTGTTTGAATAATGATTTTTTATCTCTCTTGCAATTGTTCGATTTAGAAATAGTGGTTATTGGTGTATGTCTAAATTGGATTTTAAGCTAATTAGCTACTTGCATTGCATTTCAATTG